>CAWUFW010008656.1:600000-863042 GCA_963921515.1 Calotriton arnoldi
CACACACTTTACTTGGAATTCCTAGGTCTCAATCAGCCAGGCAGGGATTGATAGACCTTTACTGGCTCCTCATTGCCAAAAGAATACATTTTAAGTCCTTATGCATTTCCCCAGTAGCAGCCGGTATTAAGGCAGAAGGGCCGGGTCACAGATGACGACAATACAAAAACAAAAAACGGAACTTACCTGCTCTGCTGCCCGCCGTATCACTGCTCTTCTGCTCCTCACTGCAGCACAGGCTCCCAGTCTCCCCTGTGGGCAATCCTGACGCTGCTCTCATGCATGAGAGCAGCATCAGGATTGGCCTGAGCGCCCTCGATTTGCGCTCCGAGGGAGACTGGGAGCCTGTGCTTTGCTGTCTCCAACCCGGCAACGCAGCTGGGTTGGAGACACTCAGTGTACATGTCGGTTTGGCTGCCCTGAGACGGGCGGCCAAACCGATAGCAGTGCACTTACCACTCCTCCTGGTGAATGCCCTGACTCCAAGACTTGGCAAGGCCCAGAACTTGAAAAATAAAAACCGATAATAAACCTGGTTTATTATCGTTTTATTTTTCAAGTTTTGGAGGCTGCTGGCGGGGGTGGCGACGCTCCTCCGCCATAGCGGAGGAACCGCCGCTGCATTTCTCACAGAGCCATACATGGGCAAGATCCACCTATCTTACGCTAGTTAGTTACCCTCTATGTCCCCAATAGGTCACTTTGACCTTTGAACCTTCATTTGGCTACCATCCTCGCTATCAAAAGAGCTAGAAGCGGAAGACGGTCCTTTAGTTTCAATGCAGCTAAGCTCTGTAAATTCTCTCCACTTGGCCATCCGAGATATAGACAATGAGCTACGCTTTCGAAAAATTCTTAAAACTTGGCTCTTCTAATAGATTTGGTCTCTTAGGTGTCTTTCTTGTCCTGTATGGTGCAACCTCTCTTAACCAGCACTGGGATGCCTCCAGGTCACCACGCGCTTTAAAATCTTTTAGCATAGCATGCTTTCGTTAACCAGTGGTAGCTACTGCCGGCTGGTAACTAGATTTTAAGTGCTTTAGTGTGCTGCCATACTTGTCCGTTCCTGTAATGAGGTCATAAGACTTTCTGGCAGTTGAGCTAAAAATAATAAGCAGTTACCTGTTTTCCAGTCCCCAATGGAACGCTCCACAAAAGATGGCGTTACCAATGTTTCAGCCTTCTCTTCTGCCCTCTCTTCTGCCCAGTGTTCGGGTCCCATCAAAAATCGATATTATCTTTATCAATGCTTTGAAAACATAAGACATCACCCCAACTCTAAAGCACCCTTGGATGTACATTGTTTCATTATTTCTAGACTGACCATTTACTTGCCTGCAGCAAAACTCATGACTCTACCTAACCTCCAACTACGCTATACTTCTCCTCAGTTGCTGCCGTACTGCTACCACGTGAAAATATCAAACAAGCATTACCAAAGGCAATATGGCTGGGCGTGGCAATCATGTGATTTATTTATTTATTTTGCAAACATGCAATACTCACAAAAAGAAAAAGTAGAAAGAAAATATAACAGTAAAGGAGTGGCCCTACAGTCAAGGTACAGCAGCCCTGGGACTGAAGTGTACTCTTTTTCAGGCAACTATGCACATGGAATTAGGAACATAGCACCGCTCTTCGGTGCAAGAGCCAGTGGATTATGCGTGCTGATCCATTGCCTCATACGTGTGCTGTGGTGGGTGGAAGCAAAATGTGAGTGACACATAAACAGCCCAATGGATAAAGAGGGCTGACCAGTTGCCCCTATATGCAGGGTTTTAAGTGGGCTGAAAGAGCTGGGGGTCTCTCAAAGGGGCGTGGTCTATGTAATTAAGGCTGTGGCTTAAAACACCTAAGCTAAAAACCTATGCTTAGCATAGTGTGCCGCCCGACTGGTATTTTGCTGCTTCTGTCATTGCATCCAGATATATAATACAGTAAGTAACATTATACGGTATTTATACCTACAACAAGCCGGGACTATTGGCTTGGTCAATTGTTGTTAGTTGCATAAGATAAATAAGCAACAACTATGGCTTCGTTTTATATAATATTGAAAATGCTTCCGTTCTGAAATGGTGAGACTATGAAAGACCTACAATGAGTCTCTTTGAAGTTACATTAAAGGCAGTGAAGGGTGGTACAGCTGCAGAGTTAAGATTTTTTCTCACCCTAAGGGTGAGGGCAAAAATGGAGATCCCGATAGGGACCCGTCTCAGCACCTGCTTTTTAGAACTGCCGGTGCCGGCAGGACCCGGCCCACTTAACGCCCAGCCTATATGCATGTCTGTATGTTTATCATAATATATGATTTTTTTTCTAGAAAACATGAGGCTGGCGAGAATGCTAAAGTTGCCTCGTGGCCAGACCTAAAAAGATCGCCTTGGTTGAATTTGCATGGCTGATTGCCTGGCTTTCAGGAGCTCTTCGGTAAGCTTCATTAATGAGGTCTCACCAGGCACTTGCACAGCGAGGCCGACTTCTAAATTGGCCAGCCAGTGAATTTTAACGAGGCAGCTGAAAGTGACTGTCGGCCTAGGGCAGAGCTCACTTCACAGTTTAATTACCCACAGTAATTCAATCAATTCCAAACATCAAGTTATGGTGACCCATGAACAGAAAAAAAGAAATATTGAAATGATATTTAATTACTGGAAAGGCTCGGAAGATAAAAGGGCTGCCATGAAAATAGGAGGGGGAGTATGGTAACTGCTGGGCAGAGGACGTGCAGACTTGAAAAGGAATATCTAGAAAAAACAATGTGACTGGTTTTTCAGTGGGAATCGTTCTTTGAAGGTGAAGGTCGACTGCAAGGAGGGCAGTGTCGAACTAAAGCCACAGTAGGTAGCTGCCTCAAGGTGCCACTGCAAATGGCCACAAGAGAGTGCCAAAGCATACAAAATCTAAAAACCTCGCCTTGTAGCAAGGGCAAGGAGGTGCCCACATGGCAAAACGAAATTTTCCTGGGGGCTACGAAAGTTTGCGAAAGGCCTGGCTGGTTCTAAAGTATTTGGTCATGATGGTCCACCCACAAACTACTTTTCCAAAGGGCCCACTGATGTCATAAATGTAGAATCCTTAACACCCCAGGTGTCATACACTTTAGACAACTATTGAACCTCTACCAGATATTTTAAAACCACGTAATGCTTTTTAGGTCGAGCCTGGGCAGCGCATGTGCTGCTCTGCGAGGCATGCTGTATTCAGGTATGGACTTGAAGCTCAGCTCACTCTCCGCCCATATTTTTCACTGGATAGTGTCACTGTCCTTTGTAAATGCTGGCTTCTGATTCGTTAATAGGCTTCTTAGTCCCTCCTTAGTACCGCCTTGTCTTCATTTTACTTCTGTTGTTACATGGTGTCTTTTATTACCAGTCTGTGAGCACTATTTTCTTTAATGAGTTTCACCTACTGCAGGCATGACATGCTTTCCTGCAAAGGCACCCACTTTGCTTGCATTACTCGTGGGGTAATTTTTAAAAACATTAAGGCAATCCATGTCAGCGATTTAATTCCAGTTTGTTTTTCACGTTTTATTTAATCTTGCATTTCATCAAAGTGTTAGTTACTTGCACTATGTTGTGGTTCTGCATTTTTTGCGTAGCATATTGCTCTTCTACAGTGCATACTTTCAACTGAGTTGCCCCCATGTGTACCAGGATACGATTGAGCGCTCTGTAGTGGTTGGAGGCAGTGCGAGTTTTTCAGTCCCTGTCAGGTGTTATGAATACATGCACATCCAATCCTTGGCCTCTCTCCAGAGCGCACAGAGCAATGGTAACATATTCCAGTTGCAATTATGACTCTGTGCAGGATTCGGTGTGTGAAAGATGTACATTTTTATCAAAACACATACATCCACTCCACTTCAAACAAACATACATACGTAAAACACATTGTCATTTTCAAAGCCATTCGCTCTAATTCTCGCAAATGCGAGACCTATTGCATTGCAAATGTTTGTTCTTACAATGGTCGAGATAGATAAACCCTTACTGGCCTTCTGCCCCGAACAACACATGGTCAGCAAGACCTGATGATCAAAATACTAATATTGCGCTAGGTGCCAACATGTCTGCACATCCTATTCATCCATACACACATGTCTAGTTAAGAATGATGCATCTCCATGAACAGCTGCTAGTGTCAGGCTTAACAGCTCTGGTTTATAAATGTTGGGAAGAGAGAGGGCATATTCCTCTACTCTGTTCCTTACAAAACAGCAAAAACTATTAATAATACATTGTGCCTGAACCTAATATGGCTGAAACTTTGGTGTACTACCTTACATGTGTAGTTTACTGTTTCATATGTCCACGCAGACTAAAATATATTCAAACCAGCAAAAAAAAGTACAATTCGCTCAAAAGCGTGCAAATAAGATGCACGGAACATGCCCAAAACTACACAAAGAGCATATGTTTAGAACAGACTTATAAAGTGCAAGTCTCATAGTGGGCTAAAAAGTAGTGCAATGTGATTGTTCTTTTCAAAGTTTTTTTCATCCGCAAAATGTCTATCTCAGTTTGGTGATTTGCACGACTTAAAATGACGAGACCCATTCACAGTTCACAGTGTAATTTGACGAGAGCCAACTTAAATCCGCAGGGGCAGATTTACAAGCTCTCTGCGCCACCAGTACGTCACTTTTCGTGACGTACTGGTGGCGCAGGGGCTCTCGATATTTACAAGGAGAGGAAAAGCCACCATGCGTGACTTTTCCTCTCCTTGTAAATACCGTCCCTTCACACGCAGCACTTTGCGTTGAAGGGGCGTTCCATGGGTGTTGCTGTGGGTGTTCCCACGCAACACCCATGGAACAAGATACATCTCCAGATTTACGAGAAATCGTAAATCTGGAGATGCGTCTGAGCTACGCCACCCTAGAGGTGGCGTAGCAAGGCGCACCGAGGATTTCTCCTCGTTTTCCTCTTTCAATGCGTGCTGCATTCTGCAGCACGCATTGAAAGAGGAAAAGCCTGTACTGATTGTTTTTGTGCAGAAAGGTGCCCCTTCCTGCACAGAAACAATCTCCCCATGGCGCAGGCATCCTTGCACCATGGTGCAAGGGTGCCTGCGCCGGCGCTGGCAGCTGTTTGTGCGCCAGCGCAGGGGAGAGCACAGGAATGCGACATATTCTTGTAAATATGTCGCATTCCTGTGCTCTGAAAGTGCCGCAGCGTGGCGCAGCCAAGGGCTTGCAGCGCCACGCTGCGGCACTTTCTTGTAGATCTGCCCCGCAGATCATGGAATTCGGCGCAGTAGAACAGACCCCACCTGGCAAATCCATTATGCGACTGAAGCGAAATTTCGCTCTGTGTGTATTTCGCTCATTTCGCCTAATGTTTTTCGCCTGCCACGGCTAACAAGTATTCCACAGCTTGGGCACTGAACTGTGCAGGAGAAATTTATGTTTCATGAAATTAATGAAAAAGTAAAAGGTGACATTGACCGCCGCATATACGCAAACATTTGACAATGTGTGCATTTAAAGCCCTGTGCGTGCAGGCTGGGTCACGACTGCTTTTGCAATCAGCCTCCATTAAGGAGACCGCTTTGTAGGGGACGTTCTGGCTCATGGCCATGGGCCAGCCATCCCTTATCGCCAATAAGCTTTCAAAGGCCTGGTGCTCGAGAACAGGTCGCTGCAATCATCATGCAATTATAGCCTCTTGCTTGGTGATACCTTCCAGATGTACAGGAGAACAGGATATCATTTATACATGCAGGCTTACAGCACAGGCCCCTCCAAGCAGTATTAGAGCAGAACTTCGCCAAGAGCAGAGAACTATGGGAAAGGTCTCGAGATCTGCTGAGTGGGAGGATGGATAATTGTGAAAAGGGCGGACACAGCAACGTTGGGAAACATTCTGGCTTGAATAATGGCAACCTGGTGGGAAAACAGAGCACAGTGAAGCGAGAGGCTAGTGACTTTCAAGAAAACTGTTGGGGAGATTTACTAAGATTTTATGCCGTATTTGCGTCACAAAAGTGACACAAATTGGCGCAAAATCTTTTTTTTTCTGATTTACTTTTCAGCACTAAACTTGTTTAGAGCTGGAAATAACGTGAAAGTAACGCAAAGCAGCTCATAGCGCTACATTGCATTACTTAGCGCCAAGGGGGTGTACCATGGGTGGAGCATGTGCATTCCCATGCAACCACCCAAAGTTTCTGACTCTAAACCCAATTTACAAAATAAAGTAAAAAGGGTTTAGCATAAGAAAACTCCTCCCTTTTGAAGTAGGTGCAAGGAAGGAGAAATGCTTTAATTTCTCCTTTTCCGACTTTGTACGTGTGCTGCACTGTACAGCACACATACAAAGAGTGAAAATGGTTTGAGTCAGTCTATGCATAGTATTTCGTACTGGAAGGGTACCCTTCCAGTACAAAACCTATGCTAGACTCACGGAGATGCCCTTGCACCATGGCGCAAAGGTGTCTCTGTGGCGCACAGCAGCTGATTTCTGTGCTGGCGCTAGGGAAAGGGGAGGAGAGTGCTATATTTCAATAATTTGGCGCCTCCTCCTCTCTCCTTTTCACGCAGCACAGCATTTGTGGATGCTGTACTGAGCTGCGTGAACAAGTTTTAAATCTGCCCATATGTTCTATTTAATTAAACAAATTAAAGACTGATTTGCCCTCACCACTTTCTGACTCTGATCCTTCTGTTTTAGTCTGTGGTAGACTGGCTTCAATGGAAAATTGAAGAAAGTCCTCATTCCAGTCCTTTGAAAGGCTGCAAGACAGTTCCGGATTAAACCCTGTGGAGGCCCCTAGGAAGTCAAAATTTCGAGGCCCCCCTCGCAAATTATCTCCTAATGCGTTTTTAATTTTACCAACCAACAATTTTAATAAACCAATTTTGTTACACAAAACGAAACATTAACAATTATTAAAGTTGTTAAACAAAAATTATTTGGAAACAATTTAAGAAAGGTTGATTGTAATTTTTTTTCAAGATCAAGTCAATATTATTTTGATCTGTTGTCGCGGGGCCCCTAAAAGGAGCAGGGCCCATAGGCTTGTGCCGAATTTGCCTATTTGGTAATCCGGAACTGTTGCAAGAGCTAAAGTCGAGTAATTTTCTACAGAGGTTCATGGCTCACACTGCCCCTACTTAACCGGCCTTTCAGGGGCTTTGGAATGTACAGTTATCTTAGATTATCTCTGCAGGACAGCCCACTTCTGCTCTCAGTATTACTATCATTATTATTATTATTATTATGTTAGTTTATTATTCACACGATTACCCGGAGGTGCCCAGGTGCTAAAGAAAATAAGAAAGAGATCCACCTGAATTATTTAAATAAATATGTTTTTAAAGCCTTCCAAAACTTCAGATGGTTTTGCTCCATTCGTGGCGCAGTGGGAAGTTTATCTCAAGCTTGAGAAGTGACCACAGAGAAGGCTCGACCTCCTAACCTGACCTTCCGAAATCTGGGAACAACAAGAAGGTTAAGAGAGACTTTGGGGCCTATTACGATGTCGGGCTGACTTGCGTCTGCCCGACACCGTCTCGGAAATGGGACCAACCGACCTCCGGTCGGCGGTCCCGACCACCTGATTAGGATGCGACCAAACACTGTTCAGTCGCATTTCCGATATTTTCCTATGGGAGCATGTGTAACAGCCAGAAACCGGCCATAGTACATGCTCCCATAGGGAAATGGGAGGTGGTGTTAATCCCTGACCTCGTGGCAGACAGGGATTAACAGGGGGGCACCATAGGTGCCCTCTCAGCCACCCTCCAGAGGCTGCAAAGGAAAGGGGGCCCTGCTAGGGGCCCCCAACCATGCTTTCCGACAGAGTTTCCATGTCGTAAAAGCCGGCATGGAAACACCCTGCCAGAAACCGTGCATCATAATCCGAACAGCGTAAACCGCTGTCCATTTGGATTACGGGACAGTTCCTACTGGCCAACGGGCTCATGAGCCCGTCGGAAGCCAGCCTGAATGACCAGCCGGTTTCAATTCCGACCGGCTGAATCAAAATCAAAACCGACAATGTCGGTTGTAAGGCCTCCGACCTGAGGTTGGAGGCATTATGACCCACATCGTAATAGGCCCCTGAGTGTAGGGATGTGGTGGGAGTATACTTTCTAAACAAGTTGGAAATGTAATTGGTACGTTGTGTTTGGAAAACAGCTTTATGACAAAGGTGTAAGGCCTTGAATTCACCCCTTTCCTGAACGGAAAGCCAATGAAGGTTCCTACGATGCATAGAGAGTTTATCAATTTTGCCAAAATTGAATATCCGTCTCACAACCGCATTCTGAATTAGTTGCAATTCTTGCATCAAATATGTTGGAAAACCAATATACAATGCATTGCAATAATCCAGAGTACTAAGGATGAGGGCTTGAATCAGAGGTTGCCTAGCCTGTTGCGGAAAAAAAGTAGAATCTTTTTTAGTTTCTTTATGATTAACTCCTTAACTGCTGGGCCTTTTCCCCCCAGTGCTGAGCCCTTTTTGGCTATTTGGGGTAGTTCGTGCTTAGGGCTCCATAACTTTTTGTCCACATAAGGTATCCAAGACAAATGTAGGTCCTTTTTTTCCAACATCCTATGGATTCTACAGGTATGCAGGGTTTGTGGATTTCCCTGGAGGGGACCAAGAAAATAGGCTAAGTATAGCAACATTTTGAGTTTAAAAAAAAGAAAATAGGGAAAAAGTGCTCCAGATAAAAGTGTCTGTTTCTTTTCCTAAAAATGGTATCCATGAACAGTTAACTGTACTAAAATCACCTTTGTCCTACCTTTCAGGAACATGCAGAGCTGAATCAGCAAACCTAATTTTGTACCACAGTTTTGGTATTTTTCTAAGAGGTAGCCTATTTTCCCTTTTTTGTGCTCTCAACCTACTTCCGGTTTGTGGTGGAAAGCAGTAGGAAACTCATGGATGATCCAGAAAAGCTATAGATTTATGAAAAGTAGACAAAATTCCGAATTCAGCAAAGGGTCATATGTGTAGATACCTCAAGGCTTTCCCAAGGAAAATAACTGTTGAAATAAAGAAATATTGAAAATGAGTAGGAAAAACAGGCATTTGTGACAACATTTTCATCTGTAACTTTTAATCATGATGGACGATTTATAAAAGCAATATACCATTAAGTCTGCTAGGCCCTTCTGGTTGCGGGGGTATATAGGGTTTGTAGGATGTCTAAGATTCCAAGGTATGCAGAGCCAACAACTGAGCTGCACCATGTAATGGTTTTGCATTGAGTACCGAGCAAAGACCAATTCATATAGTGAAATAGTGTAGGAAGCTGACTCTCTATATAGTTTACTGAAATGAAGTACACTGTACAGAGGGTCCAGTGAGACCCAGATCAGTATACAGAGGCAAAAGTAGATAATACTAATGTTCTATTTGTGATAGTGTGGGCGAGCAGTTAGGCTTATCAGAGGGTAGCGCTAAGCATTTGTTGTACTCACAGACGCAATAAATGAGACACGCACTCAGGAATAAATTGGAGACCAATTTGCAAAAATAATACTTATTTATATATAATTTTTCAGACCAATAACTTAGTTCACTGATAAGTACTTAATTTCTTATGATTTATCAAAGTTCAAAAAATAGTTCACTATTGTGCTCAATTACACACAATGATTTCCTATGGGAGCAAATTAAAAAATGCATATCAAATCGTACAGTCAGTTCTAGGGTTTCACCTTCGAGGTTTAAGGTAGCAGCAGACCATGGTCCAATGTTCCACCAGCAGATTGGCGGGAGTGTCCCAGATTTGGCCAGGAGCAGGGTGCTGAAGTTATTGGTAGCTGATGCACTACGAAGAAGGGGTCCACCCAAAAACAGGATGCACAGGGTGCTTACAGGTAAGTCCGGGAGACCCCAAACTAGAGATTAGAACAAAGGGCCTCTGGCTTATGGGAACACCTCTGATTCGTCAGTACTCAGGCCGGGCGGGCTGGGTGCAGAGCAGATAGGTCAGCTGGGCTCTGTGTGTCAAGATGGTCTTTGTGATCAGGGGCAAGCAGGTTGCAGGGATGATTCCTGGGCAGCTGGGCCACTCACAAAGGGGGTTTAGAGGTTCCGATGTCCCTCGATGGGTTCTTGCTTCCTGGGCAGTTGCAGTCCGGATTGGACTCTTCGTCTCTGTGTCAGTTGCAGGGGGTCCGGTGCCCCGGTAATCGGTACAGCACTGCTCCGGTAGGTACTGGTGCCTTCACACTCAGTGGTTAGACAGATCTGGCTCTCCGTAGCTGGTGTACCTCTTCCGGTGTGGTTGCTGCATAAGCTGGACTCTGCAGGTTTGATGCAGGGGAGTAGCTCCTATACTCCAAGGGAGTTCTCTGGTGATTGTCAAAGGGCTGGAGGTACTCTGGGGTTCTTGCAAGCCTCACAGCAGGAGGACAAGACAGCACACCACAACGGTTGAGTCCTGTAGGCAGCAGGCAGGGTTTTGTGCCACAATTATGCAGCAGGTACTCCGTTCTCGGGTTCTGCAGCTCTTCTTTGTCCATTTTCTTCTTAGGTCCATCAAATCTAAAGTTCAGGGTCTAGGTGTGCCACCTAAACACTAAATTTAGGGGCATTAAAGAGAGTGACAGGTAGTAGCCAATGGGCTACCTACCTTTAGGGTGATTACACCCTCATATGACCATTTACGTTGGGAAGTGGGCATAACCCTAATCCTAGTTGGCTAATTCTCTCCAAGACAAGATGGAGGAATTGGAAAAGTGGGATCCCCATCACCTGTCCAACCTTAGGGGTGGTGCTGGCTGATTGTGGGCACACCTCCTAATCTAACTAATTTTCCCGCCTGTCCCCCAGCCAGAAGTGGAGCAGGACAGGGGCGTTGGCATCCTCCACTAACTAGAGATGCCTGGGTTGGATGTCAAAGGCGGCATCACCTTTGAAGCTTCCCGACTTGGATTGCCATTCTGGCCTGGAGGAAGTGTGAAACACCTCCGCCCAGAGCAGGCATTGTTCCTGGACTCTGAGAGTGAAGGCTCTCACCCCATGAGGCCAGAAACATGTCTGGAGGTGGCAAGCTGGCTACGACTAGTCAGAGACCACACCAGTGTTTGGTAGGTTTTCAGGGGGCATCTCTAAGGTGCCCGCTGTGTGCATTTATTAATAAATCCAACAATGGCATCAGTGTAAATTTATTAAGACAAGATGTTCGGTATCAAACATCCCAGGGTACAGTTAAGCCATCATGGTGCTGTCGCTAAATGTGAGGTTTGCAGGGGATTCTGAGTAAGAATATTTTGGGAGATCCATGCAAGCCCCACCTCCCTGGACTAGCTCAGGTGTCTAGGTTTCAGAAATGTCTGGGTTTGGTAGGATTCCCTAGATGGCTGCCGAGCCCGGGACCAAAAATGCAGGTGCCCCCCTTGCAAAACCAGGTCATTTTGTAATAGATCATTTTGATGCCTCCACAATACGTTTTGGGCCCTTACCTGTTGCGGGCACTTGCCCCACCCACACAAGCGAGGCACTGATTTTCTCAGGAGACTTGGGGGTAATGGGTGGTAAAAAAATTTGCGGCTACCTGCAGATTCCTGGACTTTTCCTCACAGAAATGCAAGAAAATTGTGTTTTTCTTGGCAAAGTTTGAGATTTGCAGTGGAATTTGGGTAAAAAAACCTGGTGAGAGCCAAACAAGTCATGCACACCTGGACTCCCGTGGTTGTCTAGTTTTAAAAAAAATGTGCAGGTCTGCCTAGCTGCTGGCTGAGCTTAGGCTCAAATCTGCACCTACCCATAATAAAAAACAAAAACTAAAGGCCATCTTACCGCCACAGATAAATCTGGTACTAATTTGTTAAAGTTAATTCACCACTTACACTGGTTGGTTTTAGCACCTCCAACAATGATGGCTTCAAAGCACAAATACCTATCAAAGTATCTGAATACTGAGACCAAGACTTCAGAAGGTGAGTCATAAAGCCACATCAAGGCACCAACCGCTTTATGGTCCATTCGCAGGCTTTTCATGTACCCCACACAAGACTTTCATACCGCCGGCCACGGGCCCGACTCAACCGATCAGTGCACTCACATCAACTTACTGCCACCATACAAGGGCCCATCACATTCATACGCCACATGACGGAATCAGTTTGTCTGCCTTTTACCACCTGTCCAGTAACCACCTTCTTCTTTCTGAACATTACCGAACGCATGCCTAATGAACCTTTACTAATGGCTCCCATGACAGCCACATGATGCTCAGGAAGACATGTCTTTCATGTGCCTTTAGTGCACTCACAGTGCTAAATCCAACTCCTTCCAGTTTGTAGATGCAAGTTGGGGGTGTTTGAGTATGTCCTAAGAACCGAGCAAGCATATCTACCTTTGAAACTAAGGCAAACATGCTGGGGAATTTTCCAAGGTTTCCTAAAGAGAACATCATAAACTGAAGAACGGTAGTTTTTGAAACACAGAACCATAGCATATGCCCCATCCACCATTATGTGCAGTGGTGTGACTGTAATGCATTCATCATACAGCAAACTGAACCTCTGCTATATTCTGATGGAGAATGATCATGGCAAGCAGGTCAAGCATTTACCCATTTGTGCCATACTAAGTTACTATTGGGTGAGAGCGCCACCATTGGGTTTGAATCCAGAGGTGAAGATGAAGTCATGGCTTGTGTATCTGTACTACCTTTACTATCTGCCTCCTATCTATGCAATATGCCTGGGAAAGCATGCCTACCGTAAGATTTTCTTACCCGTTCATGTTTCTGCCCTCATCAGAGTACTGATTAATCCTGTATAATTGACAAGTGAACCTATACTAATGCCTTCTGTCCCTAGCTACTTGAAGTTAAAGAAAACGTGTCTTTCATGCACCATCAGCGCACTTACTTTGCTAAATTCTACTCCTTCCAGTTCGTGGATGCAAGTTTGGGGTGTTCAAGTATGCCTTTCTCCGAGAGCTCATTCCTTGAACTGAGCAAGCATTGAAAGTAATGTAAACATGCCGGGGAATACTGCCTAAGTTCCCTAAAGTAATAAGCCAAACAAATGTCCTGTGGAACTCATTCACCAACACTTCTACTTTTCCTTTGAAAGTGTGAAAACTCAATTACTAACTTGTATCATAAGCAATACTAAAGATGTGAAAACATTCATCATAAACAATATTGTGTCCTGTATCCTTTTTCAATAACGTTGGTTATGATACAATTCAATTCAAAATCTTTATTCGGTTTAAAAGAAACCATAAAAGATACAAGTCAATAACAAATCAGATATAAAATATCCATAGTTACAGTAATCATCTTCACAGTCGGTCCTTGGACAATTAATGTAAATTTCCATTAGGTCTAAGACCATTAGCTCAAAAAAGCAATTAAAATACAATACAAATATTCAGTTTTCAAATCTTTTCATTTGAATAGAGGGTAATAAAAATTCCAGGCTGGGAATAGAGTATATTGGATGGTAGACACTCCTGCATGTTATGATACAAGTTACTAATAGAGTTTGCACACTTCCAAAGCAAGTGGAAGTGTTGGTGAATAAGTCCCACAGGACATTTCTTTGACTTATTCCAAGTGCTCTGGTTCTCATGAGTGATCAGGGTGGTCCTTTTGTGGAATACATAAGTTCCTTAAGAAGCGCTTCACAACCTAGTCAAGCCTATACAATTTTGCCACACAGGGTACTCCGTGACAACGTGGCTTATGTTCCATCCACCACTATGTGCAGTGTGGGGACTATAATGCACTTGTCAGTTGGCAAACAGAACACCAACCACATTCTGACAGTGGATAAAGGTGTCGAGCAGGCCATAGGCAAATCCATGATTTCCTCAAGGCATAAAAATTCTACTGCAGTTTGCCTAGTTAAGTAGTGGCCTATGGAAGGTGGGTATCCATGCACAACCATTGACAGGTTTACTTAATGACAGTTCCACCTCATTCAATTTCCCAATACTTCACTTTTATATGGTACAATATAAAGCAACGTTTCCTTATTATAGGCGATGAGGGTAAAACAACCATGCGCACTGGTGAATAGTTCAGATTAATTTTTCAAATCAAAGTCCTGTATCAGTTGCGCTCAACTCTCCTAGGTCCCACCGCCACTAGGACCCAGTCCTCAAAAATAATTCCAACACTTGGAAAGGAGCGCCGTTGTACTTAATGTGGTACTCAATTAATTATTGCTTTCATTAAGAACCCAATCCATAGGCAAGCTTGTTTTGTAGAAATGTTCCATTTATTTTTTCACAATCCAATATTTTTCAAATACTATCGATCCAATAACTCATACAGTATCAAATCATCAGCCTACGCGTTTCGTCCCCACTTGGACGTCATCAGGGCTGGAAAAAAGGAAAAATACATCTGTCAATATGAACATCTATTTGTATTACAAAGTCCCCTGTAGAAGCTGTCCACATAAAGGTTATAACTTTTGTGAAGGAGAGGCTGGACAAGCTCCCATACAATCTCCCCTGTGACTCTTAGCATGGGAGGGCAACCTACAGGGTTGAGAGTGGAGTCCTTCCCTGTATACACTCTCAAGCTGTACACATAGCCAGCCTCGCTCTCACACAGCATATATAGCTTGATGCCATATAGAGCGCTTTTGCTCACAATGTACTGCCTGAACAGCAGCTGCCCTTTGTACGGGATCAAGGACTCATCGATGGCTATATTTATTCCAGGTGTATAAAGCTCTGGAAACCTGGCAGACAAATGTTCCACAAATGCCAAAATTGAACTGCCTGTCATGGTCTGTATGGTCCCAGAGCAATGCACCAGATTTGTCATTGAAATGCAGCATGCGTTGCAATAGCAAAAAACGATCTCTGCTCATGTACAGTGCGAATATGGGGGTCACCAAAACCGTGCGAGTAGGCCAGTAGGACAGCAAGGTTGGTTTATGCACGGGGCGTGGTCTTGCCGAGCCAATTATCCTCCATAAACCTGTCACCACGGGGGACACTGCCCGACCATGCACATCGGGGCAGCTGCTAAACACCCCACTTCTTCATATCTGTGCCTTTGGGAGCTGGATGCTTTCCTGAGCGCCACTAATCACAGACGGTTCATCCTGCCCAGCCACGGCCTACCCTGCTTGCCGAGGATGGGTGGGCCTGCACAGCCTGACCGATGGACCAGCTCAGCGGGATCACAGATGATCCTAGAAACGTCGGAAGCCAGGAGACTACGGGACACACAGCCCGGAACTCCAAAGCCAGGAACCCGAATCAGGAACAGCTGGGATCCATCCCAGAGTGATGAGGAGGAGCCTGGGGAAGGCCGGCCCGTGAGGCTGAAATGGAACCTAAAACTGAAGCTCTCCAACTAATTATGAAACAAATAAAACACTATCAGTGGAAACACAGGCACACACCTATCAAGAGTCCATCTTGGATGTGCCAGGAAATATCAAGAGTATATAAAGGTTTTTCAGATCTGTATTTTGATCTATGTTGCCGCTTTACTGAGACCTTCAGCATAAATGCCAATTAGAATCAAATAGGATGGTGCTTGCAGAGATGTGCACCGTGGTGCCCTGCTAATCTGGCTGAACAGGGGAGTGGATATCATTGGTGAAGCAGGTACTGTTTGACCAGGGCCCTTATGTTTGAGGGGACACTATCTAGCGGCATCAGCCATCACTGACAAATACGCATGATCAGCTTTCTTCTGCTGCCAAACAGAGGAAAATAAGTAATTTTCCTTCCATATAGTTGGGCCCAAGGCGGTCATGCCACTCCTTTGAGGTTGAGTGCACCAAGTGCGCTGATGGGGTTGTTGTTTTTTTGTGATTCTGCATCTTGTATGTTTTATACCATGTTTTTATTGTTGCATTTTATGCATATTTGTACTATTCTGTTGAATAGGTAAATTTGGTTTGAATCTATGTAGTCGGGTAGTAGGGTACCTGTTGAGTAATGGGTGGGTACTTGACCAAATAGATATAAAGTAAGATAGATCTGATAAATTATTAGTGGATGACTGTATTTGTAGTTATAGTAGGGATATCTGAACAGTACTTTTATGTGCTTGTGCTGTATGATTTGTTTTTGTACTCTTTTATGATTTTCAATTGAAATACACAGAAATTATGATGTATTCTTGTGGTAAGTCTGACACCTCGAGGCTAAAAATACAAAAATGCCAATATAACCCTTTACCAGCAGACCAGCATGCCCTCTCTAGATGGTCATGAAGTGAACCTCCATATATTCACTTAGCACGTGTCAAGTGTCAAATTTAAGGGACTCTCGGGTTTTTTATGCATCATGCCCACCCCGTTCCTCATATTCTCTATTCTTAGCCCATTCTCATGACACGAACACTCTCATGAATAAACCCATCCAGCTCCTATGGTTGGGAAACAACCTTTCCCATGAATTACAGTCAACGTCGAAAGCAATAAGAGCAAGTTAGTTCCCTAATGATTATCAGCTAAGCTGTCTCCCTGCAGTGCCATATGCTAAATCCTTCATAAACGAGCCCGTGTTCAAGGCGGAGTGGTTACCTCATTGTAAATAAGGCAGCTCAGTGTACTTTCCACTTGGATGAACCCTGCTGCTCGGTCTCCAATGACCACCTATTTATCATTCTTCATTTCCTGGAAAGAATGTGAACGCGGCCTGGGAATGTTCTTCTGTAATTTCTTCAGAAACCTCCAATGCAATGGCATAAGCATTTGTAATGGAGAGGGGAGCTCATGGGGAGTCCCAGAGTCAAGGCTGGACACTAAGAATGCAAATTAATTGTCTTTAACACGCCATATCATTAAAATGAAGATTTCATTCTGTTGTGTTCTGTGACTGTGTAGTGAAAAATACCAACTTTATACCTAAACATTCTTGTTCTGAAAAAAAAGCACAGTGGCGTAGAAAGTGTGCATAGTATTTAGAGTGGGGTGTTTTATTCAAGTGCGACTGGTAGAGGGGAGAGTACTCCTAACTTTAATTTGAAGTGCTTAATTGGTGCTGGTATTTGCCGGTGCTCGTCACCGGCATTTAATTCTTAACAGCGCCACTTTTTTATGATGGTCCACCACATGGTGGTGCTGTCTGCCTATTTTCAGCAGAACACATTAGTTTAGACAACTAACATGAACTAAAAATTCATTATAGTTGCCGGTCAAGGCCACTGGTAAAAGCATTTGGCAGCAGTCAGGGGCAGTGGGTGGTCCATCCTACTTTAGCCTCCTAAACCATGCCTTGGGTTCTGTCACTTATATTTTTACCAATTAAGTGATGCTTTTTAGAGAACTAGAGAGAAAAAGAGAGAGAGAGAGAGGGAAACAGAGAAGGGTGTGTGAATGGTTACTTTAATCAGGATGCAATGCTGTCCGGCAAAAAGTAAAATATGCCAAATCTGACCACACAAAAATGTTGTGCACATAGCAAATTTGCTTTGGGTTTCACAAATTTGCTCAGCTTAAAAAAAATGATTTGTTATTCACAGAAATTTCTGAGCGAATCGCATAAAAGGCCAGAAACTGGAAATCGGCGTTGAACTGCTGAACCAAAAGCAACATTTTACGTGCTGCTAAGAATTTCTCTGGATATTTTGTGGATGTGAAAACAGACACATTATCTATTTAGTACTGTTTTACTTTTGCACTCCATGAAAAAAAAGATCTACTTAGCCTAGTCCACAAAAATTGTGGCGGCCATGTCTTGATTGGACCTTTATAACACATAGCGCTCTCATCATAACTGCAATACTCCAACCTCTGTTTTCTTCTGGATTCTCTTTCCATTTTATATCACTCGCTCCCTTTGGTCATGTGGGCAACTATCCAGTTCTATAGCTGTCCACCATTCATGTAGACATGTTTGGGGGCCTATCACGGGAGCCCTGAGTTTCCAACACTTTGATAAGGTACCGTATATTACAAATCAGTTACATAACAAGCTGCTTGTGCCCAGGGCCGGACTGGGATCGCAAACCAGCCCTGGCAATTAGGTCCGACGGGGGTCCTGGGGTGAACACTGCTGCTATGTGCGCTTTTGTTTCAAGGGGTTGATTTTACAGCACTTTTGCAAAACCGGCCCCCAGTAACAAAAACGCCCCCCAGGGAAACACCTGCTGCCCTCTACCACCAGTCTGGCCCTGCTTGTGCCCAGACCACATCTCTGCTGCTCACCTTCTGGAGCATATCACCTCGTGAATTCCAACCAGAAAACCCCAACTGAAGACGCAGCTGTGTTGACAGACTCAGTCCTGAAGGCATCTCCAGGACAAATGAAAACATCAGGAGAATGTGTTTAATGACTCTGTAATTGACTACCTTGGAAATTCCAGCTGCTGAGGATGCATCATAACTCAGGTGCTTGCATCTGAACAGTGCCAGTTGCTTAGTGAATGTTTTTATGTATCTTCAGCCTTCTATTTCAAACTGATGATAGTCCTTGTTCAAGTTTAACACGTAAATATAGTGGAGTCCCTTTAATTGTGTGATCATGCCTGAAAGATTGAGTCCATGGTGTCATTCTCATTCTATGGCTTGTTATGGCTGACTCACGTCAACAAATATTCATACTTAACTCTTGCCGTCCTTCTTTGTCCGAAATACTATTGGGCAGCAGTGGCCAGCACGGGTAAGCGCAGGGCGCGGCGGGGGGGGTAAGTCGACTGACGACGGAATAGGTATTATTTATTTATTTAATTACACCTATTCAATCGTCTGTCGACCCTGCCCCAACACCGCCTCACTGTGCTTACCTGTGCCAGCCGCTGCTGCTATTGGGTCTTGTTAATTCCACAATCATTTCCAGAACCAGAATATTTAGTTCTCTCTCCAAAGCTCTAGGTAAATGAAAAGCAACTTTCCAGTGGCATTAAATAACAGTTATTTGAAGACAATGGAGCTGCAGCGGCCTATTTGAACTGATATGTGCTCGCTGCTTCCAACATTTCAATGTTCGAATACACAGCCTTTGCCTTTTTCTTTCCACTGCCTCTGCAAAATATATGGAGTGACAGGGGGAAGCGAAAGGCAAAGGTTGTGCTGCAGGGTACACTGGAACCTTCCCCCTTTCTTCTCCTATAGCTCACAGAATCACTTTAGCCTTGAAAGGAGGGAGGGGGAATGCTGTTCAGCTCCTGGGTCTCCCTGACTTGGCTAAACAAGAATAAGCAGTTTAGCCAAGCCGGGGAGAACCAGGGGCTGACCTCAGCCCCCTTTCACAGCTATTGCTGTGAAAGTTCAACAGCTAACAGCCGCGACCCTGTGAGTGTCTGTTAGCTGTTGAACAATCACAGCAACAGCTGTGAATGAAAGGCATCATAGCTGCAGGGATTTTAACCCCCTCAAGCTCCAAGAGGCCTTTGTTTTTATAACTAGGACATTCTGCCCTCAAGGGGCGGAGTGTTCTAATAACCTTATAGCCCGCTGTAGCGGGCTATACTTGCCACCATATGCCCGCTCTCTTGTTAAAGGCCCTCGCCGAACAATGGAGCAGGCCTTTAATGGCCAGTATATCCTACTACGGCAGGTTATAAGAAATAATATTTTTATCACATGATATTTAGGACACAATATTCTGGTTCCATACCAGCTCCCCTGATATGTTGCCATACTTGTAGGCTTTTCATCTTCCCCATACCTACATACCATTGTGGAAAACCAAATCAAGCAGTTTCAGTAGATGGTTACACACCATGTAATTTTTCTTAGATGTGACGTATCTCAAGAGGGATGATATAGGCCTTTTTATTTGAGGTATGGGAATGCTGGAAATGCCGGTGTTTGACTTATCTGAAAGAAGTGTTTCAAAGAAACCAAGACAGTGGAGTCGTTTTGATGTCACCCATGTATACACAAGTACATCTGCTTTCTCTGGAATCAGTGACTGTTTTATTTTCTTGAATTAATTTACACAAATTGCACTTAGTGAAATGCTGCTGCTCAGAATAAGTTCTATGCTCGTCAACCTCTAGTTCAATGCTGGGCCATATTTGAATTTCTTGAGTTTTTCATCTTTGATGAATCCCTTTCACGTTTAGCTCAATGTGGTGACCTCCCAATGCAGTGTCTGTTTGAGAACATAATAAACAGGGAAGTTAGACTTCACCTTTTAGAATATATGAGTCTGCATCTTACATATTTGTACAACGCCCTGATGGGACTGAGAATCCACTTTACTGGGATGGGAAAAATTCCCCCGTATGGCTCTGGAGAGCATTGGCCACTGACATGAATGCACCATTTTAAGCCTTGCCTCAGCAGACATGTCAATCACACATGTGCACTGAACGTCTTTTTTGTGACATGGATTGTGGCCCATAGTGGGGCTCTGTGTTATGGAGGGGCACACCTTGTGCACTTTCCACACCAAGCATGTCTACTGTAGGCTCTCTGAGGACTACCAATGCTGCCAATCAGTGGCGGCTCGCAGAGGGAGTGCTGCGGGGCGGTGAGGCGGGGCAGGGTGGGGGGGTACTGGAGTCGTATATACGACGGCCAGGAGTAAAGTAAGTAAATAAATAAATAAAACTATTGACCTTGCGCTTGCTGCATCGCCGAGTTGGCGATGCAGCGAGCGCAAGGTAAATAGTTTTATTTATTTATTTATTTACTTACTTTACTCCTGGCCATCGTATGTCCGACTCCACTACCCCCCAACCTGCCCCTCCCCCGCCCCGGCTCACCGCCCCGCAGCACTCCCTCTGCGAGCCGCCACTGCTGCCAATGAAAAGATCATAGTCGCAAGATGCTATTTTTACCTCATTCTGCCGGGGATAGTTGCTTACCGGCCTTTCCCACATGTTTAAATTGTTCTGCCAGGCCCCTGTAAATGGGTTATTCATCCAATCATGTGGGACATGAAAGTTGCATGTGTATACATTACTGCTATGTGTATAGGATGTGAGTGGAGTGTGCTTGACACATATGGCTATAGCCACACTGGAACACATTCTGTTTTTACTACAGATAAGTGATGCCTAAGATGAAGGGTTTCAGGGAGCCCCTTGGCTCCTCAAGGATATTCAAGGGTTCCTTTGTAGGGGTATCAGGCTTTTGGGTGTGGATGAAACAAGACAGTGGGTCCCTACTATGAAGGCTAGGGAGCTTCTCTGGTCTTTGATGGTTCATTGCTCACTGGAAAGGCTACACCCCACAGGTAAATAACTAGTTAGAATGTTTTTAATTAAACTTGGACACAGAGAATATTTTAATGAGCCATACACTATGTGCAATGTGCCTAGGAAAGATTTTAAGGTTAGCTGTATCGGTTATATGAGTGATATTAGAGCCATAAATGAAATGAAAAAATCAACGGTTCAAGCCCATCAACTTACTTTACTGACGTTTAGCATTCAGCCTTATATTTCTTTAACTATGGGCGACTATGACCGATTTTTGCTTACACGTTTCAGACTGAATATCTTATTTAGATCTCTAAGTTTTCCTGAATTAAATGATTGGTCTAAAGATCTATGTAAATGTCCGTGTGACGATGTTTCCATACAGTCAACTATACACATATTGTTCTTCTGTAAATATTATATTAGACCAAGAAGGAGATGGATTATCCCGGTACTACAGAAACTTGGACTGAGACAATGTCGCCCCGCACTATTAGCCTTGCAACTTTTGAATGAAGTATATATCATCGCTGCTGTCACTGCTTTTTTAAAAAGTGTTTTTAATTATCGTAAATCTATTATTATGTGACTTCTTTCAAGTAATCAATATGAGTAGTTTTTATCATCTGTCATTTGCACTGTGTTTTTATGGTTATTTTTATGGTAACCGAATAAAGATCTTTGAATTGAATTGAATTGAACTAGTTAAGTGGGGCAGATTCCCTTTCTTTTCAGACCTTGTTATTGGTACCTCCTGACAAGTGACAACCTGCTCGTTATAACTTCCTATTAATACCTAATATCAAAGACTATTGATAGACCAGTCTGAATAGGAAGTTCTAAAGATTCCCTGAAGCATGTGCATCCGTACCCCAAAGGTGCCATGGAACTGACTCCCTTTGTAAGCTCTGTTGAAGTAATCAAGTGCCAAGAATTTTTAACATGTAAAAGAAACCAGACTGCAACCCATGGTCTCCTATTCCAAGAACCTCAAATGCTGGAACAGGCTCCATGTTAATGGAGGCCGCACAATCCAGCATGAAGTGCTCACCAGTGTCGCACGAAGTGGACATGTAGGTTGTTTGAGTGGTGGGTTTTGTGACTGGGCCTGAGGAAGAGCCCAAAGAGCATAATCCATTGGACATCAAGCACAGAACGCTGGTGTAAACTCTGTTTAGCCATTCCTGGTGCTGTTGTCGCTTACCCGACCTAGCCCTCTCAGGCACAATAGTCATGGGCCCTGACTACGTTGGCAGGCCTTCGGGAGAAGCACTGTTTTCCCCCCATCTGGCAGTCCATGCCAAACGCACCCCTGCCTAGATCAGCACTGCCTGGCCAGTCCAAGTAATCTGCAGGGGCAGTCTGCATAAACAAGAATAACATGAAAATGAAAAAAGGTAATGTACAAAAGGGGGAAAGATATCGAAGAGGGGAGGACATATATTGTAGAGAACAATTACTCATTTTAAAGTCTCACATTTAGGTTCTCATGTAAGATGTGTAAGAAATTCAGGAGTGCCACCTCAACCCCGAAATTCAGCAACATCAACCAAAGTTTAGTTTTGTTATCATAGTTGAACACTGTTGACAGGTACAGCGGACAGCGCTTAGCGATGGTGTACTTGCCAATGATCAAGTTCAAGTTAAAGCACTGTTCTAATGTGCCTAGCCCTTGACGGAAATCATATCGGAAAGGGCACAGGATATTGTTGTGTTTTGCCAAAGATTTTAATTATTAAATATCAACTGTCCAATTATCTTAACAGTACTATTTATGGGGGATATGGGACTATAGCATTTTGGCGATGTACGATCCCCTTTTTTAAAGATGGGGACAATAATGGTAAGGGTCCAACAGCGTGGGATCTTATCACACATTTGTAAACAGAGGACCTCACAGGTCAATATTACACTTGATGAGATCCATAGGGACCCCATTCCGTCCCTGGATTTTTCCACTCGGACTTTGCCTGATGGCATCAGCCACTTCCTGTAAGGTGACTGATGTTGGTGAACAATGTTACTTGCCCCTAAGCAGGGCACGAGTCGGGGGTACACGCAGGTGGACGGCGTCCACCCACTATTTTCACAGGGTGAACGCCGTCCACCCTGCGAAGAATTTGGGCCCCACTGAATAATGTGCTGAACTTATCCCGGTGTAATTTCCAAACACTAGGACACTTTCAGCAGCGTCTGCACGTTGTCTGTTTTCCGTCTGCAACAAGCAACAACGTGCAGGCGGGGCTTTCTTATTTAAGGCTCCTGCTGGGCCTATAACAAAGGCTGAATTTGAGGGGTAATCAGGCCTCCTTTTGTGAGTCTCTTGGCTGGGAGCAATCAGGAGCCTCACATCTGATGCAAATGAAGCGGAGGGGAAACAAAGGTTAGCACTTCACACATACTTAAGAAAGGCAGCTTTTCACTTTGTTTTCACTTTGTTCAGTCCCTGTTTAGGAGATATGCATGCACTGTAAGAATGTCAGATGTGTTGGTCTTTTCCAGTATTTACACATAGTAATGCATTTATACAGAGCTTACTTCCCCTGAGGAGGCGTTGAAATAATTTAAGTACCACTATTTTTTCTTGTATAGCCCTACTCATCCCAATGCAGGGTGTCAGAGCGCTTTACATCAACACGCGCATATTATATGTACAATACATTATATATGTTTGTAAATGACTGTACAGGATGTGTTACATAAAACTGGGGGATTGCAAGTTGTAGAAGTCACATATCATCTTCCATAGCTCACTGTGCTATTATCCTCGCAATGCGCTCAAACGTACACATGATAGACCTGCTAAACATATGTGAGGGCTTTAGATCTGATGTCCCTTCTTGTGATGCCACTTCCTGTAAAGTCGTGGCTTGTGATGCCACTTTCTATGATGTCAATTCCTGTGATGCCATGTGTGATGTCATGCGCTGTGATGTCATGCGCCGTGATGTTGTGCGCCGTGATGTCGCGTGCTGTGATGCCGCGCGCCGTGATGTTGCGCGCCGTGACGTCTAACTAGGTTAGTCCCCCCACTTCTTTTTGTAGGACTTGTGCCCTGCCCCTAAGTAATTCCCCCAGACTATCTTCTTCTTCCAGATGATAAATAGCACTGAAGTACATTGCCCACTTCGTACCCGAAACGTTACAATTCAGAAGAGGATTGGCAGGAGCTTCCCTTTGTCTGATCTTTTTAGCCATGTCCCAAACTACCTTGCTATTTTTGTAAGCGCTGCACTTTCCAGCAGCTCCCAGTCCTTGCTATTCAAGGCAGCCTTCCTGGCCTTCAAGGTGCTTTTATAGAGTTTCCGGGCTTCACAGACTGCGATCGAGTCCTTCGGAGTTGCTTAAAGACCCTTCCTTAACCTGTGATTAGCTGCTGAGCAATGGCTATCGAAGCAACGAGGGCTCTGCTGCATACGCCTATTTGGACAGCAATAGCTTGCTTAGGCCCAGGCCTAGATTATCATAGTGAGCTAGCAGTTTATCCCCCTGTTCATCAGACAAAAGGTTAAAAAATGACGCAAGGTGAGACATCAAAAGTGTGGCAATGGTAATGCCCGGCTCTTTCAGGTGCCATACAAGCCTCATGCCATTATTGGAGTGCTGGTAGATGAGAATTAACTTATCTGGGAGATTCGATGTAACCACTTGGAAGTGTCCAACTACAAATAAATCATTATGATCCCCTCATTCTGTCGCTAAAACAGCATCCTGCGAGAACAATGGTAAAACATTCCTTGTTATGAATAAATATTCTATGACTGAAGCCCAGCCATGTCCTCTAAAAGAGGCTAAAGATGGTCCATCTATTCAGAGCGAATCAGCAAGGTCAACAAGGTCATATTCTGCTAAGTGCCTGTCTACCCCCTCCCCTTTATCAAATTTTCCCCAAGGGGATGCAGAGCATTCTATCCCCCATGCCTTAAAGTTAGCCACCAACTTGGCATTAAAGTCCCCACAAAGAAGATAGTTAGGCTGGGACTTGATCATAACTCCTAAGGGCTTCAATTTTTTTAAGAAAGTGCATAAAATGAGCACATACAGGGTTTTAAAAATCATTATTGTAAATGTTAATCAAATAAAAATTAAAAGCGCTCAATTCTGTTATTGATAAGCAAAGCTAAAGAGGCAGGACTGAAACTTACCCTTTCTAATCTCAAATTAACCCATACAGAGAGGCCTCCCATAGCTCTATCGTGTGTGGAAGGGATGGCAGATCAGGAATAACAGGCGAAACTAGTACATGAGGGAGAGGAAGTGTCACAAGTTTCCTGCAAAACAATCAAGTCATATTTTGCAATAAAATTTAGCCAGATCGGCTTGGTGAACTTATCCTTCACACCAGCAATGTTCCAGGTCAGGAGAGTGAAAGAGCAATTCATACTGTCATTCAAAGGACCCTTCATTAGACCCCTTCGCCCAAAGAGTTATCAGTGTGTGGAGGTACTTGGGAAGGTGCTTCAGTTTCATCCAGAAGTCAGTCCACACTGGAGAGAAGATCATATCAGTTTGCTCTAGGTATGAGAACCTGGCCCCCATGAAAGACAGCAGATCTAAAGCCAGCCCACCTGGTTGTGAGACTTCAGTAGCGATGGAAGAACTGGCCTGTGTTCCTCTACCATTGACGTTGGGCATAATTGCCAGCTGATGATTGCTTGTTTGCTGGAATGGAGTGCTGGGCTTATAGAAGTATCCTAATGGGACCAGAGACATGTTTCCTCCCACCATAGCATGACTCATAAGCCCAAACATTAGGCTTTGTACCAGAAATGGTGATCTAAAATTTATAATAACCCAGTCCCCCCGAAACAACTGGGCCAGGCCTATTCCATCTGATCCTGTGAGTCAATAAGATATCATTGGCAAAGGAGAAAGGGAATCCTCTATGGCGTGCAAGCCAATCCAGAACTTTGTTATGTAGCTCCTCATTGGTCTCCCCCATCCCCTGCACAAAGGGGGGACCTCGATGTTAATAGCCACATAAGGAAGGGTAGGCAGCAGGAGGAAGATGAATAATATTCTGGTTGAGATTGGAAAATGTCTCGCTTGGGGGCTGCCCCACCTTGTACAGATTGGCAAAAGAACCACTACTTTTCGGATTTAGTATAGTCTCATTTGAAAGAGAAGGTTGGGAGCCAGAAATGATATTACCCACAGGCACCGGAGCTGAGAGACTAGCATGATTCATACCGGAAGCCAACCCTCCAGATGTGGAGGATGTAGAGGAACTGCATGGTAAAGGTTGCGTGGCAGACTTTTGAGAGTTTTCATTACGTGTGTTGTGTGTGGCAATCTCTTTTTGGGGGAAGAGGCTTGGTAAGGTCGCGAGTTGTGATTAAATAGCTTTGAGTTGGTCGATAAGAGGGGATCGTTTGGTGTAAAAAAGCTCTTTGACTTTGTCACAACAGACCTCGATGAAGCGATTGATGCAAAATTGATTCAAGTTTGGAAGTCCCTGCCAGAGAGGTTGATGAAGGAAAGAGGAATGGTAGAATCTGTCCCCATGACCAGAGTTTGACTTGCCTGGTTTGCATTGTTTGGTGTTCCTCTTTGTTTACTGGGAGTTCCTCACTTTTCTTTCTTATTGATGGCAAAATAAGAGCTGACAATTTCACAGGTTGTTGAAGTGGGCAAATTAAGAACACCCATAGACTCAGGGGCTAATGTATTGGGGTTTAAAAGTGACCCAGACACCAGGCCGGGAGACGTGACTAAAGTAGCCTCATTGTGATAGGTGCTGGTCCATATTCAGGGATAACCTTCTCTCGGTGAGTGCTATTTCAGTGCTAACGACCCCCATGGCCCTTTCCAGCATTCGGTCAATAGGAGTGCACTTCACTAGAGTAGAGGCTAATTAGCCCCCAATAGTTTTTTTTTCTTTCCCATTGCGGTGGACTAATTGGTGATAACAACTGATCAAAGAAAGGTGCACAAGTGAAAGAGATGCAATCATTGAGTGCTAATAGAAAGAAAGGATCAAACAGAATATCCCAACAGTGCCTTAATGAGGGAGCCTAGAGAGGTGACCTAGCCCAGCCTCTTCCAGGCTCCGACAGGCATGGACAGGTCTGTTTTTGGCCCGGGCTTTGCCCTGGCACAGCCTGGGAGCGTCCCACACTGAGGGAGACTGCAGCGCCTTTTTGGGTCAAAGGTACAACTGCCTGGTGGGATGGATCCTGGGGGCTCTAGTCCGCTCCCCCCAACACAGCTAAGCCATTTGATATCCCGTCCTGCGATGCAGCAGATCGTGGTACCTTTTGTGACAAAGTACCACCACTTGGTGGGAAGGATCCTGGGGGTTGTAGTTCACTCCCCCCAACACAGCTAAGCTGCTTGATATTGCACCAATTACTATTACCAGCAGAAACTGAGTCAGCTTTCCTGGAAATTACATGGATCGTCAAATCCCCAGGACAGACATACAGAACGTTGTCACATGCACTAAAGGCACCATTGAGGACTATCCCAAGTGAAGGCCCAGGATGGACCCTGAGAGTTCTCAGATTACTGCAACATAATAATTAATGCCTCCTGATATTCATTAATGGTATTGTGTGTTCTGTGAATAGGAACGTGCTTTCTGTTTTAAGATACAGTGACTGGACAACGAATTAATAAGAAGTAAGGTCAGTTTATTGAGTTACGAATGCTGTGTAAGCTTCGAACTGCAAGACTTTACCAATCTAAAGAGTCAAGTGCTAAAGAAGTGTACTAGGTGCCCAGTTTTGAGTTCAATAGTAAGGGTACGCCTCAGGCACCAGCTGTAAAAAGGCTCTGATTATCACAGTCAGAGCTCAATAACTTCTGGTTGCCTTTGGAGTCCTGAAAAAGTTCTTTAAAAGGCTCTGATTATCACAGCCAGACCACAATAACCTCTGGTTGCCCTTGGAGTCCTGAAAAAGTTCTTTAAAAGGCTCTGATTATCACAGCCAGACCACAATAACCTCTGGTTGCCCTTGGAGTCCTGAAAAAGTTCTCACACACCCATGCAGACTATTGGGTTTTACAAAGGCACAGATGCCAACGTCAGATATCTTCTGGAAAGTTTGCTATCTCATTTGTGGAAACTCATTTGCACCCATAAAGTTTTGTGATGTTCCACCATTGAGTTCAATGATTCCGCGTTTGCCCACTGGGGCTTATTCAACCACATGAATAGTCTTGTAAACTGCCTCAAATCAAACCATGAGAAGCGAAAGTCACTCAGGATTGGGTGTTCGTGTCTATATTCTCTGAAGACTGAATCTTCTTGCATGCATTTCTTGCCATGACTGTCATTCTTTTTTGACTCGGTGTCTGGACCCAGTGCATGCTGAGCCTGTTGTCCTGAAGTTATCTGCCTTGGCAGAAAATTCTAAATGAAAATGGTGCTGATTTCCACATCCTTTGGAGAGGTGCGCTAAGGCTCTGTATTTCTCTTCACATTGGTATGACGCAAGACGTACAACGTAGGGGTTATCAGAGGTGAAGGACAGCGAGGACGAGGAAGGAGAGCGGCCATGGCGAGGAGGAGGCAGCCACAGCAGGCAAGTGCCTGTTTTCTCACTTTATAATTACTTTGGGAAGGGGGAGGGAGTGGAGCGGAGTTCCACTGAGTTTTTTTCCAACTCCGTGGAACTCTGCGTAGAGGCACTATGCCTGCTCCGCCAGGGGTTAGAGATAACCTCCTAGGAGAGGTGCTGCTTGTAGCACTTTGGGCTAGTGGAGTGGGGTGTAACTATCAATAGTACAACAGGAGCAGTGGCACCTGAGACCTTGGGGGCACTCTGCACCCAAATTATGGATGTATTTCAGTACCTAATCAGGGTACATGCAGTGTTTAATTTGAGCAGTGGTTGCCGATAGGTCCCACTGGCACTCATTTTTGAGGACGTCAACAAACACGGGGAAAGAAGGAAGAAGAGAAAGATGGAAAAAACAGTGCAAAGGAACCTGCACTGGCACTCATTCTTTTGCAAATTAAGCACTGGGTATGCGGGGCCGATTTTCCTTACCTGCTTACATTAGGGCCCCTGGCATCATTGCTAGGCAACAAGGCTAGAAGAGTAAAAGAAAAAAGAAAGTTTAAAAAAGTTGAAGGCAGAAAGGGTTTATAATTTGAAAAGTCTGATCAAATTCCAGATACAGGATATGGCAGTTCAGATGCTGGTTTGTGAAATATTAAGGCTGCTGTAGGAGCAGCGCTTTATATGGGCTGGTACTGTATGGTACTGAGTACCGGCAGTTTTTATTTTGAGCGGGAGAGTACCTGCACTTCTTAAGAGTGACGTAATATGTTTATTTGGAGAGTACCGGCACTTCTCAGAAACAAGAAGGTACTCTGGCACAGAGTAACCTGCACTTCCATTTTTCCATTTCAAGCACTGTGTAGGAGGGTCACAACAGTTGAGAAATTGGACTGCGCAAGAGGTGAGTGGTGAGCTTTTTTTAACGGAGAAGTGGAATTTTTTGCTTGAATGTGGTGAGTGAGTTACAACAGGCGCCACTGGAGGGTGATTGGAGTCGGCCGTGGTGGAGGAGCTATGGGGGTTCTGTTTCTTTCACAGCCCGTGAGCACAGGCGATGAAATACATCAGCCCGCTAATGGCAGGAGCCTCGCGCCAAAAGTCACCAAACAAACCCACTGCGAGGCCAGTCAGCCGGAAACCCATCCATCTTCAGGATTCCGATGAGGCTTGGGAACAGATTTTCCGTCGAACATTTTTGTCAACATTTATTTTTCATTTTCAGTTTGACATTATGCGTAGATTATAAGGAAGTAGGCAAGAGATCAATGGAAATGCTCTGCGCTATTTCAGCAACACATTCAGGCGGCTGTGGTACTTCTTAGCATGGACAGAAGTATGTAAGCAGGACTTTAGATATCAATTGACATTGGAAAGAATTCTCTCTCTCGTTCTGTGTCTGTCCGTGAAGGATTGGGTGTCAAAATAGCGAGGAAAAAATATTGTGGGGCCAACATATTGAGGCCCAAATACCTCAATATCGAGAATCAAAAATATTGATGTAGGTAAGTATAGATTTATTGATCTTAACTCCACATCTATGTACCCTGAAGATATATTCATGTACATACATGTACAGTTAAGTATTGTAAACCTGTATTTACCTATGTATACTCTTCTACGCAATATATGCGTTCAACATATTTAGGCCTCAATATTTTCGCCCCACAATATTTTTCCTTTGATATTCTGGTGAAAAATCTCTCTGAAGCCAATGTGGGCCATTTAAGAACATCTCAGAGAGAGCCAATGAGTGGAAGATGCATTTTTCTTCAACAAAAATGTTTATATTTATTCAAGGATTCTAATAATGATTTTGGGCCATGTGTTTTTAGGTTTCTCTATGAGACATTTTGTGTACAGCCCATAGCTTACCATAGGTTAGCTTCAGCGTCGCTCTCATTTGCTTTGACGCAGTGTCAAGGCATGCATGAGTCATGTCCTCTTCTTGTCCTTGGCCCTCCCGCGGAACATGGACCAACTACTTGTGTCTTTACACTGCTCCTCTTTTTGAAGCTACATTTTTTTGAGTCCAAGCTCTCCACCTAAGTGCTTGTGTTTTCAGTCCATCTCCCCTATCCTCGTCCATGTAGTTTCTATTCCCTCCTATGGCCCACCTTCCATGTTACTTCTTTTCCTTCCCACCCCATGCCAAACAATTGAAGTAAATCAGCTCATCTAAGACAGAGAAGAGGTCCGTTGTTGTGGCCCAGAATACCCCTATCCTTGTACTGTAAAGCGTGGCTTTGATTCTTCGTGCCTTCCTAATAAAGAACACTACAACATTATTTCATGTCCCCAAATATCATTTACCTAGTAAAACATTGCTTTTGTTGCGTTCTTCTACTTTCTCCAAAACACAGTTTTCACCAGTGTAGTGCCTCTGTCAAACATTGACACCATCCATGAGAGAGGCTTCTCTTCAGAGATTAAGGACCCAGTAAAACTTGAGCTGAGGCTCTGACGTAGGCCTTTGACTCCATTTCTCTAGGGCGTTGCACTTTATGCCACTGCACTCTATGCCATTGCACTCTACACCACTCTACTCTTTTCTGCACCACTCCACTCTACACCACTGCACTCAGCACCACTCCACTCTAAGCCACTGCACTTTATGTCACTGCATATCCACGCCAGTCTACGCTGCTCTGTACCACTCTACGCCACTCTACTCTGCACCACTCTACTCTACTCTACTCCATTTTACACCACTCTACTCTACCCTGCACCACTCCACTTAACACCACTGCACTCTATGCCACTGCACTGTATGCCATTTTACTCTACTCTGCACCACTCTACTCTACAACACTTCACTCTACACCACTATACTGTGCTCTGCACCACTCTACTCTATGCCACTGCACTCTATGCACTTCACTCTGCCACTCTTTCTAGTCTGTATCACTGCACTGTACGCAATTGCACATAACGACACTCTACTCTACTCTGCACCACTGCACTCTGCACCACTGTAATCTACACCACTGCACTCTATGCCACTCTACTCTACTCTGTAGCACTCTACTCTATGCCTCTGTACTGTACTCCCACAGCTCTCTATGCCACTTTATTCTGCACTTAACCGCTACTTCCCTACTGCACACCTTTGCTGCCCTTTCCACAGTTTGGCATTGGCTGATTTGTAGCGAATGTTGTGGTCCTGCCCTGCCCTGCCCTCTCCTCCTATTGGCATTCTGTCCATGTTGTGTTACTAAGCTGACTGACCTTGAAACATGGGAGCCATGCGCCCTTGGCATTTCTAAGTGGAGGAAGTATTAGGTGAGAGTGTGCTTCATCAGCATGGCTCTCCTGATAGCTAAGAAGGCCCTCACTTTACAGTGGAGAGCTGAACAGGCCCCTCTGGTGGCTTCCTGGCATGGGTCGCTGCAGAAATGGAGGAGGGCAGAGGGAGAGGCCCTGCACTATGAAGAAGTTTGGCCTATTCGTAAGCAACCAATTTCAGCGGCTTGTGACGCCCTCCTCGAGTACTTCCAGCAACTTACTCGAAATGACAATAAAGCAATGCGTACACATACCTTCTCTCCCCGTCTTCCCCCTCACCTCCCAGGTGGCACAGGGTTAATACCCGTTCATTCTTTTTGAGATTTCTGCCTGTGCTCTGTAGCACCCTCAGTCTCCCCTGATTTGTTGCTGCTCAGCCTTCCGGCCCAATGCCTCTACCTGCTAGCCCAAACTCCAGTTCAGCTCACACTGCCGACCACACAACAGAAGGAGCCTCGCCCTGGTCTTACACAAGTGTCCTTGGTAGGTCTTGGTAGGCTTCCTTTATAAGGTCAAGTTACAGTTCTGTTTTGGCATTCTGTACTGCAAGAGAACAGATAAGTCTAGAGCAGCTAGTCTACAGCCTTCAGTGATGATTTGTCTGCATATCTTGAGCCCTACTCTCCTTAGATATCTGAAATGTCCCATTCAGTGAGATGGATGTGTGTTCATTGTAATAAACGTTTCACATTAAAAAGGCAGACCATGTGATCTGTGATTTAAAATACACAAATTAGCAAATTGATTCTGTTGCAACCTAATTTAAACTTAATATCTGCATAAATCAAACCACTGATATGAACTATTTGTTGTGCTATCAAAACAATACGACCTATTTGTATATAATGAAAGATAAAGGAAACATTGATTTACAATGAATGGGGGGGAGCACACAGGAAAAAATGCAAGGCATGTGACAGGAGCTCGTGGTGACTGTCTGGGCCAATGATAAGCACCTGCACCTTGTAGAGTCTTTGACCATAGGAATGTAAGACGACAACTCGTGCACTCCAATCTAGACTGCTCTCTTCTAATGGACACATGCATGTATGTTGGGAGGTGTGCAGCACAATCTGGTCTTGAATTGGTTAGTGAATACTGCAAAATATTTCAGCTAACAGATTGCTTTGAACTACTACCGACATCTGTAAAGCTACATTTGTGATGACTGATGTAGGCATAAAGTCCTTCTGTCTGAATGTCAGTCAAGCTTCTACCCGCTAAAAGAGCTGGTGGAGGTTGTCTGAGCCAACAGTATGAGCTTTAAGAATTTGACCAGAGAAAATTGAAAGCAGCAAATTGTGCAATACTATAAGACTGCTGTCTTCTGACCACAACTAGCTGAATTTGAATTTATCACCAAGTATAGCTTAAATGAGTTTAGAGCCTGCCTTGAACGACATCTACCATGATGCGTGTGGGGAGTGACGTCAAACATATGTGCAGTGATCGCATGATTCGGGTGGGCTGCACCGCAAACAGTTTGGTATCGTAGGGGGAGACATGAGCCTTATTTGCAATAACCAGAGTTATAAGATCGGTACTTTTACATCAAGGTTGGGGCCTCGCCTCTTGAAATGATATGCTTGGAGTACGTGTCCCCCACAAGCATCATTAATGGAATTACCATCCCCTTTTGGTTGTATTGAAGGGAAAAGTAAGAGTGTTCTGAAGAGCTGCTTGGCTGAAGCTGTGCAGTTTTAGCCGCATTGAAACTGTTTGAAAGCATTGGAAACTTTGCCTGAAGTGAGAGATCAGTATGTGTAAGTGATTACATGGGTTACCCATTTTTCGGTAGACTATACACTGGTCCTAATCAATGTTCCCTCTAATTATTTTTGTCTGTAGACTACTTTACTCCTAATTCAGCATCTCCAATGCACTACCCTATATCTCACCCTGTTACTTTACTCCTAATTCAGCATCTCCAATGCACTACCCTATTTCTCACCCTATACCTTTCTCAATATATCCTCTACCTCCACTCTCTGGCTCATCCAAAACCCCATTCTACTACTATGATCTTTAAAATAAGCCTTTCTAGACTCTTCCATCCAAACCCCTCCTTGCATCATCTCAAACCTCGTTTACTATTCAGATCTCCCAAACAAGTCTTTCTAAAACCCTTCCCTCATGCATCCCTCCAAGACTCATCCAATACCTCATCTTACTCCCTAATCCACTTCTAGAGACTCTTCCCCCCTCCATTTCTCCTTTACAATACAATACAATACATCAGCATTTATAAAGCGCAACAGCTACCTCAAACAGAGGTGTCCCGGCGCTAGCATGATCCAGCAGCATACAGGTAACAGATCTCCAAACTAAAACATAATTAACTAGTCCCGGCTAAAAAGCCATGTTTTTAGAGCTTTCCTGAACTCCCCTTCTTCCGGTATATGCCGAAGTCTTACCGGAAGTGAGTTCCACAATCTAGTCACTCCAACTGAGAAAGCCCTTCCTCCAATACGAGCCTTTGCGAATTGGGGAACACACAGCAGATTCTGTGAATTAGAGCGTAACAACCGCCTTTGCTGATAAGGGCAGATACGTTTTTTAATGTAGTTGGGGCCGCTGCCGTTCTGGGCCCTGAAAGCAATTGTCAAGGCCTTAAATTCTATACGCTGTACAACAGGCAGCCAATGAAGTTGTTTAGCATGTGGAGAAATATGTTGTCTGAATGGCACTCTTCTAATCAGTCTTACTGCTGCATTTTGCACCATCTGCAATCTTTTTATCAAATATGCCGGGAGACCAAGGAACAGACTGTTGGCGTAATCAAGCCTTGAAGTCACCGTAGCATGAACGACTAATTTTCGACAGCTCTCCGGCAGAAGAAAAATAAATTTCCTCAGACTCTTCAAAATTCCAAAACAAGTGGATGTAATGGAACGTATTTGGGAAGCAAATGTCATCTCAGCATCCCATTTTACACCCAGGTTTTTTACCGTAGAAGACGGAGAGGGTGGAGGACCCATTTCCTCCGGCCACCACAGACCCGATGGTGGAGGGGAATTCTTACCAAAGAACAGCACCTCAGTTTTCTCTGTGTTCAGTTTTAATTTGTTATTGTTCATCCACCTAGAGACGTCACACAGGCAGCCCCTGAACCTCTCAAAGGTGTTTGCTGATAGGTCCTTAAAGGAGAACACCAACTGTGTGTCATCTGCAAAGGACACGGTTTTAATTCCCCATTTAGAAATGAGCGCACACAAAGGGGCCAGATAGATGTTAAAAAGTAGCGGGCTCAACGCTGATCCCTGCGGCACCCCACACCAGAGAGGCTTAGCTTCTGATTTATAAGGGTGTAATGTCACTCTTTGTGTGCGATCGCTAAGATAGGACTTGATCCAAGCGAGTGCCATCCCTTTCACTCCCACCTTCCTCAATCTAGCCAGCAATAATGGATGGTCCACCGTATCAAATGCGGCAGACAAATCCAACAGCACCAGCATAGCTGAGGCTCCTCCGTCCACTTACATTCTTATTGATTCGGCCACCTCCAGAAGTGCCGTCTCTGTACTAAAGCCTGCCCGGAAGCCGGACTGTGTTTCATGCAATATATCATTATTAACCACTGAAATTATTGAGTTGATGTTGTACCAGTTTTTCCAACATCTTTGCCGGCGCTGGGAGAAGAGAAATAGGGCGATAGTTTTTAAATCCATCAAGTCAGCATTAGGTTTTTTAGAAGAGGTTGGAGCAACGCATGTTTCCAAGATTCTGGAAAACTGCCGGTACTTAATGAATTATTCCATAAAAGGTTAAGGGTTGGATTGAGAATATATGCAAGTGCCACCCACAATTTTGGAGGACAGGGGTCTGCTGGGGAACCAGACTTACACTTCAGGATTCCATCCAAGGATGCCTCGAGTGAGATTTGAAGAAATGCAGACAAGGAGACATCCCCCGACTGGTTCTCTCCCACTTCAGACTCAACGGTATCCTGTACAGGCGAAAAGAACTCATAGACCTTATGAATTTTTTCCTCAAAAAAGATTGACAACTTTTCACAAAGTATAGGGGATGAGGGTATCTTGCACTCAAGAGCTGAGGGTTTGGTGAAGGAGCGAACTAAATTAAAGATTTCTCTGCTGGAATTATCTGACGAATTAATGCGCTTCACAAAGTGGTCCCTTCTAACTGTTTTCATGGCTTTGTGAAACTCTTTTGTGGCATCCCTGTACGTTTTTTTTGCCAGGGGACAGTACGCTTTTCTCCAGACACACTCTAAGCGCTTACAATTGCTCTTTGCCGCTCTCAACTCCTCTGTAAACCATGGTGCCGAGGGAGCTCTTCGAGGGGAACTTACTCATCTTGCTGGCGCGAGCTTATCCAGAGCGCCCAACATCCACGCATCCACGGACACAGCATCCTTGTGTGAGTCATTGGACCATTTGGGTTGGCTGTCCAACAGTACTGGTCCTAAGGAAGCAGGCGTCAGTCTTTTCCAATTCCTCTTGAGTGCTTGTAGAGGTTTCCCTTTACCTTGGGGTATTGTTCTGCTGCAAGAGAATGGGATCAAGAAGTGATCAGACCAAATCTGTTCTTGCGGCGATTCAACAGCCAAGGAAGAGATGTTAGAGAACACCAAATCAAGTATATTACCGGCACTATGGGTTGGAGATTTTACGTGCTGCATGAGATTGGCACCCTCAAGTGACATCAACAGTTGTGAAGACTGAGTGCACTTCGTATCTGAAATATGGAGGTTAAAATCTCCAAGTGCCAAATAATTTTTATATTGTAAGGACTTTTGTACTATAAGATTGCAGAGGTCAGACATGAGACAAGGGGGGGAGCTAGGAGGTCTGTAGATGAGGAGTCCAGCTAGGGATGCCGTCGGGCTGGTCTTAACACAGAAGTTTAGTCCCTCAATATCTCCAAGATTGGACACCTCCGACGTTGCAATCTCACAGGAGTCTCTCACAATGAGAGCAACCCCACCACCCCTTTTATCTCCCGGCCTGTTTGCACAACAAATCTTAAAGCCAGGTGGAATGGCTAGCGCTAAAACAGGATTAGAATCATCTTTTAGCCAGGTTTCGGTGAGAAACATCAAGTCCCAGTCATTATTCATGAGGGACATCCAAATGTCCCCCGAATGTTTGGCCAGAGACCTGCAGTTGATAAGGCATGCTCTGAGCCTATCCTCTGAATGCTTTGCCCCTACATGTAAAGACGGTGCTCGAGTGATATTTTCAGTCCCCTCAGAGGACCCGATAGCCCAGTTGCACTGCGTACAGATATATGGCAAAACTGTATGTCCTATAGCAGCAGTACAACAGTTAAGGTGTTTCTCCCTCCTTAAGTCCAACAATTCTTCACGGGTCAAATGGGAAAGCTTACTTTTTGTCCCATGAACAGCATGGCTGGCGCTGGCCGCAGTCCGGACGCGGACGGGCGCAGACGGGCTTGCCTTTGGCGCGCCTTTGGCACGCCGGCGGTGCGCTCGCTGCGCGCGTCCGCTGCTCGTCCGTGCAATCATTGGTTTTGAGTTTGGGATGGTTTTGAAGTACTCATCCCAAACCTCCTCCTACTGCTACAATCTCCAAAAAAACACTTTCTAGACCCTTCCCTCTTCTATCCCTCCACTGTCCTTTTCAATCGAACTAACAAACCCACATGTCTACCGCTGAAATTAATTTCATATTTCCCTATACTAATTCACCACTAATCCTTTTTGGGTTACGGAGTAGCGTGCGACTTGCCGAAAAGTGCTTTGATGCCTCGTCAGGGGTAGTAAGCACTATATAAATGGAATTACAATACAATACAATAATCTCCTCTATACCACTGCACTCTGCACCATTGCGTTCTACACCACTGCACTCTATGCCACTCTATGCCACTGCACTCTACACCACTCCACTATACACCACTGCAATCTAAACCACTCTACTCTACACCACTTCACTCTATGCCACTGCTCTCTACCCCGCTTTACTCCACTCTGCAACAACCTACTCTACACCACTGCACTCTATGCCACTGCACTTTATGCCATTCTCATCTACACCACTGCACTCTACTCCAGTGCACTCTATGCCACTGTATTCTACGCCACCATACTCTACTCTGCACCTCTCCACTCTATGCCACTGCACCCTATGCCACACTTTTCTGCTCTGCACCACTCTACTCTACACCACTGCACTCTATGCCACTCTACTCTACTCTGCTCTCCTCCATGCCGCTGCACTCTCTACGACTGCACTCTATGCCAGTCTACTCTAGTCTGTATCACTGTACAGTACGCCATTGCACATAATGCCACTCTACTTTACCCTACACCACTTTACTCTACAACACTCTTCTCTACTCTGCACCAGTCTGCTTTATGCCACTGCACGCTATGCCACTCAACTCTACTCTGCCCTACTGTAATGTAAGCCACTGTACTCTACGCACTGCATTCTATCCCACTCTACTCTAGTCTGTTTCACTGCACTGTATGCCATTGCACATAACGCCACCCTACTCTGTTCTGCCCCACTCCAATGTACGCCACTGCTCTCTACGCCACTCTACTCTACTCTGCAGCACCCTACTCTAGGCCACTGCACTCTACTCCACAGCCCTCTATACCAGTGCATTCTATGGCACTCTATTCTGCACCACTTTCTTCTATGCCACTGTACTCTATGCCACTGCACTCTACACCACTGTACTCTATGCCACTGCACTCTACACCACTCCACTCTACATCACTCCACTCTACACCACTGCAATCCAAACCACTTACTCTACACCACTGCACTCTGTCACTGCTCTCTACGCCGCTCTACTCCACTCTGCACCAATATACTCGACACCACTGCACTCTACACCACTCTAATCCACACCACTGCACTCTACACCAGTGCACTCTATGCCGCTGTACTCTACGCCACTGCATTCTACGACACCATACTCTACTCTGCACCGCTCCACTCTATGCCACTGCTCCCTATGCCACTCTTTTCTGCTCTGCACCACTCTATTCTACACCACTTCACTCTAGGACACTGCACTCTATGCCACTCTACTCTACACTACTCTACTCCATGCCACTGCACTCTCCACAACTGCACTCTATGCCACTACACTCTATGCTTCTGCGCTCAACTCTGCACCACTATACACCACTGTTCTCTACTCTGCACCACTGCACTCTACACCACTCCACTCTACTCCACGCTACTCCACTCTATGCCACTTTGACCCTATATGAAGATTCTACGTGGAATTTTACAACAGATGAAAATGTCCACATATGTTACGTCATATGATGTTGTGTGGTGATTGGACAAGAAGTAAAGAAATTATACGGGTCCAACTGGCACATTTTCCATTGAAATTTTAATAGAGAATTATTTATAAGTGAGAATGCAAAAACTAATGCCTGAAGGCAACAATTTCATATAAGTCCCACAGTGCCTACTGGGCATGGCCAAAAACCATGCCCTGCATGTACTGTGAGAAAATACAGGGTCCACAGAATACCAATGCCTCACACTATGTTTGTATGCATTGAGCATGGGAGAAGATACTGGGGGCATGATACATGGTGAAAATATGGTTGCAAGCTATATATCCTGCACCCAGTACCTATGACTATGACCAGGCCATGCTCTGCGCCAAATCACGCAGTGCAGGACTTGGTTAAAGATTGGTTGCTCCTGTGGCCAGTATGCACTGGGCATGGCCAAAATCCCCAATAGCAGGTATGCCATGGGCAGTAGCTACAAGGTGTGCCTGACAACCACTTCTTGTAACCAATAGCCACTGGTAATTGCCCAAAGGCATTGTTTAGCATGCACTCTGTGTGAAATACGTGGAGCAGGGAATGGCTGAAGATCACAATCCCAAAACATTTGACCGTAACTGATGGACTGGGCACAGGACAGGTGTTCAGTATCCACTGGGTATTGTCAAAGATGGGCAAAGATATTAAAGACTGTAATACTATTGTCACAATAGAGATGCTGTTGCATATTATATAAATGGAGGGGAAAGGCTGCCCTACTTACTCTTACTATTCATTAACATCTTCGAAGATTAAAAACAGTAGTAAAGCTATGACTTGTAGATGTTATATTTAGAGGTCAAAGATTGTGGAAGTAGAATATGATAAGCCATGACTTAAACACTCATAGCCCTCATCCAAACACTTGTGCTGCATGCACACTGAACACTTGCACATTGTACCATAGGCCTACTTTCACTCCCACTAACAGGTTGCTCTTTTGAGGAGTAATGTCTTGCTTCATCGCGTTTGAGGAGCTAATTTTGCCAAGAAGGCAGTTGCATGTAAGAAATGGTTCTTCTTCTAAGAGGCATTTACTTTCCACAATTCATCCACACCAATTCACTCATTTCAAGGGCAGCTTATCCTGGACACCTTTTCTTCTGCATCCTTCTGTCAGTAGTTTCATGTACTAAGCATGCATGAGCAGCTCTTCAGTTATAGATTATTGTGCTGCAGCTCATCAAACGTGTTTCTCTGAGCCTCCAGTTTCCACATTCTACATTCCTTCAAGTTCCAGTTCTTGTTTCCCACTCTTCCATCGAACTGTGGTGCAAGCATTTTAAGTCTCCAGGTCCTCAAGTTTAAATCCAGGTGAATTCTGTCCTGCTTCTAAAGAAGAGCATTACCAAGCTTTGAGACTTTGCCTCTGTCCTGAATCTTCAGACCAACACTTACAATCTGAATGATTTTGCGTCAACAAATGGTCCTACAGTTAGGAGTTGCGCTGAGGAGGACTTTTATAAATTTTTTAATCTGGAGCTTTTGGCAAATGTCATGCACAAGTAAGCTTGAATGAGATGCCTCCCCACCGAGTAGACCACAAGAAATTGTATCCAGATTCCTACTACAGGGGGATGCAAGGGATAAGAAAGGAAGAAATACTCCACCAGGACTGGTACCCCTCTTGACTGGACTGGAGCCTGGTATGGAAAAATGCAAGCAGTAGAAGAAGTAAGCAAAATACTGCAGAATGTAATTAGACTTAATAATATTCACTCTCCATCAAAGAACATAGGAGAATGTAAAGAAATGGGTTTTGGAACAACAGGCAAAAGGATGGCAGTATGTCATCACAGTCTGAAGGAGTCAGAGTGGGATCACTGACATAAGATCAATGCATCGAATATTGAAACAAAAAATATGGGAAATTAAATATCAATAACAAAAATATCGACTGTGTATACTTAGCTATAAAACACAAAAATATCGAGAACACACACATCGCTATTAGAAATATTGATTTTTACATGTATCAAAAACAAAAATATCGGAAACAAAAATATTGTTACCTTAAAATAAACATAGTATATTTCAAAATTAGCCACACAATGTTGAGTAAAATATTATCACCAAAATAATTAAATAATCATTATTTAAAAAGAAAAAAACACTTTTACATAAACAACTACTTTAAATAAGCCCAAAAATTGTTATACACATATTTAAATTAAATAAAAATATATTACATCAACAAAATATTTGCCATTCACCCACCCAAAAATTATATATCTAAAATATATCCAATAAAACCCCATAAAAAGTTGCATTAATTATAAAGATGAAAACAGCAGCCAGTCACTAGTAGGTAGTTATAGTTAGGGCCATGTTTCCATAGGAAAATCGTTTTTTGACTTGCCTATATCTTTGGTGCTGTTTAACGAATCTTTGCGAAATTTTCCAGTGATTCTTGTTGCGCAATGAAAGTTTTGGGGTGATCCAATAAGCAAGGCTGAGAAAAAGGGGAGGAGGTCAAAAGTAGATTTGGTAATGCCGATCACGCTTTGAGTTATTTGGTGTAAATCTGTTCAGTAGTTGTTGAGAAATTAAAGGAAATCCAAATTTGTATATCTATGGCCGTGACGACTTGGCGAATAATAACGAGCTTGTGCAGAGATCTCCAGAGCTTTCATTGGCTGCCAACACTTCAACCAGGAAGTGTTGGAGGCCATCTTGGGACTCGGCTTCAGCCAAATCCCAAAAACAAATGCAGAAAAAAAGAAAAGAGGGCAGGGTATGAGCACCCTGACTTTCTAGCTCTTGTTTTGGGGTCTCAGAGGGACCCCGCCAGGGCAGAAAAGCATTTTTTTTTCATTCACTGTGATTTTCTTGAAATATTTGCGAATATCCTCGAGAATGTAGAAAAAAAAAAAAGAGGGCGGTCTTCTGCGCTTGATTTAATTGTAGCCCCCGGATGGGCCAGGTCCTGGGGCATGCAGTCTTTAATTAAGAATGTAGGCACGGTGCCCGCCTCCAAGTACTTAAAAATGCCCCAGGGATCACCACCTCCCTGGGGCTAATTTTAAAAATAAGGGGGTACATATTGAAAATGATGTGGGTGGGCCGTGCAGACCCCCGGGGCACCAGGGACAACCATCTCCCCAGGGCTAAAATAAACTTTAAAGAGGGGGCCCCCATTTTTTTCAGTGAATATATATATATATATATATATATATATATATATATATATATATATATATATATATATATATATATATGAAGCTGAGTCCCAAGATGGCTGCCAATACTTCCTGGTTGAAGTGTTGGCAGCCAATCAGAGCTCTGCAGATCTCTGCACAACCTCATCATTATTCGCGAAGGCTTCGGAACGTAGATATACAAATTTGAATGTCCTTCAATTTCTCACAGACTACGGAATGGATTTACACCAAATAACAACAAGCACAATCTGTGGGCCAAAAGCTAGCTTTCTGCCAAATTTGGTGTAATTCTGTCCAGCAGTTTGACTTGCAGGCGTGTTTAAATAGTTTATGGGAATTAACATGGAGAAACACACTTTCTTTGACCCCGCTTTGTCTAGGCCCCTGCTTGATGGATCGCCCCGAAACTTTCCATGCAAAACAAGACTTACCTTGACAATTTTTGGTAAAAGTTTGCAAAGATTTGTCATATGGTGCCAAAGTTATAGGCAAGTCAAAAAATGCTTTTCTTATGGAAACCTGGTCTTAACTATAACTACCTACTGGCGACCACCAGTAGGTAATATATGTATATTATACATAAAAAGTAAAACCAAAATTAGCGCTTACCATAGAAGGGCTCAACTTATGAAAAAATTAAAACTATACGAAACTAACCAATAAAATTAAACTATAAACAACTTTAACCAACAAAATCAAACAAACAATTATATCAACAATATAAAAGGCACACTAATTTACACAGTTAAATACCTCAAAAATGACAAACGCTACAAGTTGAGGAAACTCTGCAGGATTCTCTCAACAAACCGTTAAAGAAGAAAAATATACATCTGAACAGCTACGTAACCCACCAACACTTATATTTAAACTAAAACTGAACCATTATGAAACTTAAAAATAGCAAATAGCAAATAAATATTAACACACTCTCCAACTTTTATCTTTTTTACATAGACCTCCAAAAAGAAAAAATCTACAACTTGAAAGTGATAAATTGACAAAAAATATCAACTTTCGCAACTCAGCAAAAAGATGTCAAAAAGTAAGTATACATAAATAAATAACAAATTATAAACTCACCCAAATAGGAACCAAAACTAAACCTAACAACCTCATCCTCTACAAACTATGAACAAAGTACCATTTAAAATCGAACTTATGATTTTTTTTCATTCAACAGAAACAAAACCACCCTTTTCCTCAGTAAAACACCCCCAATGGAAAAGATACACAACCGTGTGAAACATCTCAACAGAACACACATGTAAGTATACAAAATAGAAGTAATCACATTTTTAACATGTCAATACCAAACATGCAAAAGTTAAAAGATACTTTATATTTATACTATCACACTACTGACATATGCAATGACACAGGCCACCAAATGTATCTCTTCACAGAAAAGAAAGTAGTCATTAAATCAGATAGGCTACACCTAGAGCCAAGAAAGTGCATCATTAGAAACTATAAACTGGAACTGTACTAAATATTATTCTAATGCATGCTATGTGAGGGCAACTACAAAAGATGATGTTGCAATTCATGTAAGAGAGCACAACCACCCTGCAAATGTGACAGGAATAGAAGAAGTAAGAGAACTATTGCCATATATTAGAGAGGTAAGCACTAGCGCCCAGGAAACCACAAGCAAAATCCTGAAAGATACCCTCACAAGTCCTTGAACAAATAACAGGGCAACTACCACCTATCCCCACTTTAAAATGATTAATTGCATGACCTAGAAAAGTCACCGTGATACCCCACCTGCTCCTAGAAGATAACTAGACATAGACATGCCTGAGTATTTAACAATTACACATAGGGCCCGATTACGATGTTGGGTGGACCGCCACCTACAGGTTGTCGATGGCAGTCCACCCGACATCTAGGGCAGTGGTCTGACCGCCGGATTACAACACCGGTGGTCGGAGTGATTTGAACAGGGGGAAAGATCACCGCCTCCAACAGACTCAAGAAGCCCATCAGGAGGGCGGTTGCAGCCTAATCCCTACAATGGAGACGGTACCTGAGGAGGCACCACCGTAGGGATTAAGATGTCAGTTTCTGACAGCCTTTTCATGGCGGGCCAACCGCCATGTAACGGCTATCGGAAACAGACTTTGGGGTCCCCTGGCAGGGCCCCTGCCCCCTGTAGGCCTCCGCGATGTGGCCTGGGGGCACATGCGGTGCCCCCAACTAACATCCATGCGCCAGGCACCATATCGTGCCTGGCACACGGTGCATGGATGTTTGAAAAATGCTTTTTACTATTGCGGCTTTTTGCACCAGCCCTTTTCCTGGGCCACTGTACAAGCTGCAATAGTAAAAAGCATTTTACGACCGCCTGCACGGCGGTCGTATCGGAATTGGGCTTTCAGGACCGCTGACTCCTTGTCGGATGGTCTCGTGCCCGAAACAATGGTAGTCAGACACTCATTCAACCGCCATCATAATGAGGCCCATAGTGAGGAACCCTTCCTTTTAGATGACAACCTAAATACTGAGAAGCAAATTCTAATATTCTCTACAGCAAACAACTTAATGAAACTTAGTCAATGTCAAACCTGGATGATGGATGGGACCTTCCAAATGTGCCCCAAACCATTCATTCAGATATACAAGATACAAAGTGAATATCAAAATACAAATCTCCCTTTTATATATGCCCCAATACCAAATAAACAAAGCAGCACTACGAGCTCTTAAACCATATAAAACATGAAACAAATACCTACTACCACCAAAAAATAATCATACACTTTGAACAAGCCATTAAAAAAAACATTCTATGCATATACCCCTTCACAGCTATACAAGGCTGTTACTATCATTTCAATCAAAGCATATTGATACACCGTCAAAAATTAGCACTAAGGGGGCCGATTACAAGTCAGGTGGTCCGGGATGCAGCAGCGGTGGTCTCCCGACCATCCTAGAATGATTAGGGCGGTCGGACTGCCAATGTCAATATGCTTGGTGGGACCACCGCAGTCCCGCCAAACATATTTGGAGTCTCCTCTCTGCCATGAGTTTCATGGCATTTCCTCCTCCATTAATACCCTGGCGGAGAGGAAACAAGGGGAGCCTCTGTGCCCTGGGGTCCATGCAGGGGACAACATGTGCCCCCCTGTGTGCATGCACCCCAGTTCCTGCACGGCATGGGCTTTTCAGTCCATGCCGTGCAGGAAATGTTTTTGGTGTTCCCATTGTGGTGCCCATTTTTAGAGGCACCGCCGTGGGAACACCCAAAAAAAGCCCAGCAGACAGGAAGAAACTCCTAATCTGGCGGGTGGCCCGACCATGGCTTTGGTGGTGCGGCGGTGGGGCAGACCTGGCGCCGCACCGCCAAAGTTGTAATCAGGCCCTAAGTGTAGAATATTCCACAACCAGTCAATTTACCTTTGAAATCAAAATAATTATAGCACTAGCCTATGTCCCTATCACAAAGGTAGCCAACCACTACAATTTACTAATTCAAAGCCCTTTCTACCAACAAAATGAAGACAAACTTAGGGCCTGATTTAGATCTTGGCAGACGGGTTACTCCGTCAAAACGGTGACGAATATCCCGTCTGCCGAAATATAAATCCCATTATATCCTATGGTATTTATATTTCAGCGGACAGGATATTCATCATCGTTGTGACTGAGTAACCCTTCTGCCAAGATCTAAATCAGGCCCTTTGTCCCTAACGGACTTTTTTTAAGACACTTGGGTTGGCAGACCACATCGCTCTGGGCACAGACGCCAACCAAAATTCCAAATACTATGTGGGAATGTCTATGACAGCACCTTTGCAAAGGAAGCCAAAACAAACAATGCAGTAGAAGGATGGCACAATGCCTTCCACTCCACACTAGGCAGAACTCAACCTACACTATACAAATTTATAGAAGCATTACAAAAAAAGCAAGGCTATCGAAAGCTACGAATGGAGCAATCTGTTAGCCAAGTTGGCCCTAAACATAGCCGATTAACCCAAACGAATGTATGACATGCTACAGTTTAAAGTTCAACTCTTCATAAGTAACAAAGGACTCCCATTACTTACAAGTAATAGCCAAAAGCATATTATCAAATAAATATCAACCTACCAAAGTCCTCCAAAAGTTCAACAAACTCTAAACCAACATACCAAATCAATTTATTTTAAATAATACATAAAATATTTTATTAGATCAGTCAAACAACTGTTTAAAATCACAATATTAATAAGGACTGATATAATAAATACATTGATACATTTTTTTTTTTTAAATGTAACCATCACAAACCAAAATAGATAAAATAAAACTCAATCCATCACATAAAACAATTACAACATATAATCCAAACGAATCCACTTAACAATCAAATAAATTTAACATAAACAAAAGAAAGTCACATTTCCCACCCAAAATAAAAGAATTACATCTTACTGTTCTGTAGCAATAGCTGCAGATCGTTCTCTGTCTCCAGGTAACAAAAATTAGAAACCCACCAAAAATGAGATAAATGAATCCAAAAACCCCCCCCCAAAAATGCCAAAATATAACAAATCCAATACAAATCCCTCAAAGCAATCCAAAGTATCAAGGTTCCAAAATAACCAGAAAAGGTGTTTTAAAAAAAAAAAACACTCAAGGAAACCCGAAAAAAATTAAATCAAAGTAAAAATCATTGGTTTATTATAAACCAAAACTGATTTCTTTTTTTTAAAAAAACATACACTTCAAAGGCCCATAGAACTCGTTCGTAGACAAAAACCTGTAAAAGAAATGTTTTAAACCTACCCACAAAACACATTACATTCCCAAAAATACATATAGATACCAATCAATCATCAAAATATAACTAACATCACACAATTTAATGTAGCTTAGTAATAAATTATTGAAACAGTGTAGAAAAACGCAAAACGACAAACTAGTGTAATACACTAACAGCAATACATCTTAATATGCCTAAAACCCACAAACAACACTATAACTAATTTTTAAACCTCCCTCCTAAATCCCCTTAGCCTCAAAACCAGTAAAATATACTTAAAAAAGGACTTACATGTTCCAAAGAACAGCAACACCTTACCCCAACCAGGTTCCGGTCAAAATAGACTAAAAATAACACAAATAGATTACAAAATAGAAGGTAGCGGTAAAGAAAATGGCTGGTAAATGAAAGTTTAAAAAAGAGACTCTCTCTCCATGGAAATGAATGCGAACTATTGTAAAAAATTTTGAATACAGGTTTGAAAACGTGTAAACCATTTTTAAACATGTAAAACATAGCAAACAATGTTATGCAAAAATTATGAAAAAATTGTAAAATAAAAAATAGTATAAAATATATACAATTAGTTAATGTATACTAATAAAACGTTAAAAATATATACATGAAAAAAGTTTAGAAATGTTAAAAAGTGTAAACAATTATTAGACATACAAAACATCAAATAATGTTATAAGAATTATCGAAAAATTGTAAAGTAGAAATTAAATAATAGTATGTAATATATATATAGAAATATTTAATATATACTAATAAAACATATGTTAAAATAATGTGTAAAATATATATGTAAAAAAGTTAAATGTTAAAAAATTGTTAAAAATGAAAAATAAGAGTTAAAATTGTATAACATACAATGGATATTAATATGATTGACCTTATTGTGTATTAAAAAATAATGAAAGAATGATTAATTTACTTCACTTTATATTTCTTACTTGAAGGATATATGAAACTATAGAATAATACAAAATTGGAAATAAATAAAAACAGAAAAATGTGTGAAAGGTCTTTATTATACAAAATTTGGAGAAGGTATTGGACACTAAGGAGGTAACATATAATATGCCCACTCCAATATACACCAATTTGGGGAAAGTGTTGGACACTAAAGGGGTGACATTTACTATTACCATGCCAATCTAAACCATTTCAGGGAATGTGCTGAACACTAAAAGGATAACACTTGCTATTGTCACTTCAATCTAACCATATTGGGGAAGGTGATGAACACTAAAGGTGTGACATTTATGATTCCCACTCCAATCTACACCAATTTGGGGAAGGTGTTGGACACTAAAGGGGTGACATTTACTATACCCACTTCAAACTAACCATATTGCGGGAAGGTGTTGGACACTAAAGGGGTGACATTTACTGTTCCCACTCTAATGTAACCATATTGGGTGAAGTTGTTGGACACTAAAGGGGTTATATTTATTATTCCCACTCCAATCTAAACAAATTTGTAGGAAGGTGTTGCACACTAAAGGAGTGAGATGTACTATTCCCACTGCAATCGAACCATATTGAGGGAAGGTGTTGGACACTAAAGGGGTGACATTAACTGTTCCCACTCCAATGTAACCATATTGGGTGAAGATGTTGGACACTAAAGGGGTTATATTTAATATTCCCACTCCAATCTAAACCAATTTGCAGGAAGGTGTTATACACTAAAGGGGTGACATTTACTTTTTCTACACCAATCTAACCATATTGGGGGGAGGTGTTGGATACTAAAGAGTATAAATTTACAATATCTACTTCAAAATAAAACATTTCACATAACATATTGCAAAATAAAAATATTACAAAGACAATCAATAGTCCATAGTCTCACATAGTTTTTGGAATATAAAATGTGCTAAAATGTTATCTAAAAACACGCTAATCTAATCTACAAACCTTTATATTAATCTTTATATTTTAAATTATAAAATTGCTATTTTAATTACAATTAAAACAATAAATTGTTTGAAATATTTACTATCATTCATAAACTTTACACAAGAAACACATAAGTATCGATCATACATTAAAAAAAATTATATCAATTTGATATTTTGCCTTTGTTTATAAATGTAAGCAAAAATTAAATATCAATTTTTTTAAATTACAAAATTGTAAATATTTTCTTTAAAAATGTATTGTTTCTTTAACATATAAACATTTGTAAATATTCTACTTAATTTCAAAAAATTTATGTTTTTAATATTTTATATTTTTTATTTAAAAAATATTTAATACTATTAACAAATATCTTAATTCACATATTAAAATATGTTAGTATTTGAATATCTATAAAATAATTACCTTACAATTGAAATTTTAAATATAAAGTCTATAAAAATCGTCCCACCCTTTTCCCTTAAAAACCCAATATCCAGCTACTAAATAAAATATTCAACAATTAATTAAATACATTATTACAACTAAAATACAAACTTCAACTATTTGACAAATAAAATATTATCTCACTAAAAATACAAATAAAACAATTATAAAAACATGCAATCAAACACACTGCAATCCATTACATACTAAATAACACTTACAAAAGATGATACAAACAGTATTTTTGACATTGATATTTTACAATGATATTAAAAACAACACTAAAAATGATATTTGTACCTTTGATATTCTTGTCCATGATATTTTTGATGTCCCGATATTCTTGACACAATATTTTTGGAACAATATATTATTTTTCCAATGTTTTGTCCAAAACACTACCAGAGAACATAGACCCACGGAGGGATTGAGAGAATGCAACAAAGGTGCAATGGTAAGGGAGAATGAAGGTAAGTAATCCACCAATTCTCTAGCAGCCCAACGAGACGTGTAAGGAGAAATATGGATTTTGGTTTGATGTTTCCCAATCTGGGCTGGAAAAGGGAACTGCAAACCCCAGACCACCATCTTGGACTGGGTGATACACTCTGGAGTGTATCATAAAGGGTGTCATTTTGGAAAGAGATTATTGCATTTTCCCAATCTGACCAAGACCCAGGTGCAAGTAGAGGGCCTACGTCCAAAACCATCATGCCCACTGGAACTGTCCACATCCCCCAGTTACCTGGAAAACCCACCAATAAGTGCCAGCTAAAACGTTAGAACCATCCAAACCTTTTTATGTTGGAAGGTCTCAACATTTAGCCCAACCAGTCCTACCTCACTTATTAGAAGTACTTAGTGACTTTGAATCTCTGGACTTTCCTCAACTAGTCAAATGACACTCACATTTTGCAGAGCACACTCTTGATGCGATCTATGCAATAAAAGGACAAATCTCAGCCCCAATAAACTATCTGACAGATTGTAGAGATCATCATATCATCTACTTTAACCGCAACATCTTAAGGAATATATCTCTGCCAACTTGTACATGTATGATCACTATGGAAGAAACTTGACCTGAATGCTCCTCAGGTCAAACTCACTGCTACCCAACATAGTAATGTTACAAGGTCCATATGACAATGACACCTATGGTTGGCAGTACTTTTGATGCAGTGGTTCCCACCAAAACAGCAAGTCAAAAACATCATCCCAAAACAACTAAGGGGCTGATTATGATGGCGGTTGTACCACACACCGACAGGCCATTGGTGGCGGCCCAACCACTGACAGCTCTTTGGTCAGCCCGCTGGATTACAATCTAGGCGGTAGAACACGGTCGGGGGAAGACTCCCGCCTCCGACAGGATCAGTGATCCTGACGGGGCGGTGGTTGGAATCATAGTCCTGAATGGAGGCGGTGCTGAGGCAGGTTCAGACACTGGGATTAAGTTATCTCTTTTTGACAGCCTTTTCATGTCGGTAAGACCGCCATGAAAAGGCTGTCAGAAATGGAATTTGGGGGCCTCAAACAGGGCCCCCGTTTGTCGTGTCCCACTAAATTCACTTTTTCCTTTCAACAGTAAACCTCATGAACAGCAAACCCTGCCAAATTATGCTGCCTCCAAAACACAGCCTCCTGTGTGCTCCTTCAACCTGTAAATAGTAAATGAAAACAGTCACTTTATCAAATATATAAACATAGCAGGATCTCCAGCTTACCCTTGCCCTCCAAAACTGTATGAAACTATTTTTTGAGAAACCTCTGCTGCCATACCGCCATAGCTTTCATGAACATGTCACAATAATCTGGAGAGCTACAGCCCTGCAATCATCTTACATTAAACCATGATCATAGAAACAAGGACCCAATTGTTTGGACCCCCCAACCTACAGCCCAATATCTAACAAGTTGCTCCTATGTAAGCTCATCAAAAAGGCAGTATTCTCTCAGATTTTCATCTTCATTGAACTAAACAAACTTCTCCCGGATCGTCAGACAGGATTTAGACCAAGAAGGACTATGGATTCAGCATTAATATTTATCTGCAACAACCTCAAAAATGCTGTGGATTTAAATGAAGCCACAGCACTACTGGTCCAGGACCTATCATCAACCTTAAACACTCTGTACACCAACTACTCTTAACATACTAAAAGATAGAGTAATTCAAGGAACATTACCCGCAAATATTCTACCTTACTGGCAAAGCCTGAATAGTCACATTAACACAATTTTTCACAGAGCCATTCACCTCTAAGATAGGTCTCCCACATTGCACATGAATTGCTCCCCTTTGCTTTAATGAATATCTGTCACCAATCACTGACCTTGTCAACTTCTTCAAGCTCACCTGGTCTAACTATGCGGATGGTACCTGTGTCATCTTAAAGCTCTAACACACATCGGAGCTCAATACCTCCGGCCCCTGAGACTGCCTCCTGGCTTTAGACCAATGGATGATAAAGAGACACAATAACCAAAGAACCAACTTAACTCAGCAACAAGAGAAATTTGCACCTGTGGACCTTGTCACACTATTACCCCCTATCAACGTGGCCCACTGAACTAAAACTGCCACCCACCACATCAAAGAGGAGAATAAAACCTTGGATTGATCATGGCCTCCAAAGTATCACTTGAAGCGCAAGTTAATAAAGTGACCAATATATTCTTTACAATGAGAACTCTATGATGCATCTTCCCTTACTTAGGCCTATCACACAGCTTCAGGCATAAATAACCCTAGCATCTTTAGTCCATGATTATGCAAATAGTCGTTACATTGAACTGTTGATAAAGCTATAAGGCAAGATACAACAAATACAAATTAATTCCAAATCCTAAATGTGAACATATGGTACCACATCACCCATGCATCAGAGCTCTACCATGGTTATGTGTAGCAAGGAGCATCTTCTACAAAGCATCTGTACTGCACACCAGGAAATCCATGGCTCTGAACCCTTATTCTTGAAGTCAAAACTCCAACAGTTCAGTCAAAGGAGAAACATGAAATCCAATATGACTAACTGCCTAATCGCTCCCCCCTTTTACAAAATTACTAATAGGAGGTACTTCCTTCTCTGTACAAATATATTAGATCTCAAGCAAGCTCCCAGACAAAACAAGCATTGGCATACCAAAGGTCTCGACTTTGGGACCTTACAAGTGTTTAGCAATAGCTATTGACTTTGCCAATGTCTTTAAGCTGTGTTGTAGAGCATTGTGGCAGCTATGCAGCATGTTGAAAAGTTATAATAAAAAAGTGTTATAAGCATTATTGTTACCTTATATATAACCAAGAAGACATTATGGACAACTGAACACCCCTATTAAAAAAGAAAATTAACATAAAAAATGTCTTCTAGTTTTTTTGTCCTTGCAATGCTGGCAACTACTTCCTGCCTTTTATAATGCTTGTTTGCTATAGATTTTTTATGTTATGGGGGGAGGACATAAACAACAAGAGGTTGAAGGTTGGGAAATAGAACCTGAATTACAACACGAGCAGTGGACGGACACTAGGGGAGAATCAATAGATGCCAGATTCCGAGAGCAGACTGAAGTGGTGCTGAGCGATGCAGAGATGGTGCTGAGGTGGTGGTGTTCTGGTGCAGAGGTGAGTCTCAGGTGATGCTGAATGATGCTGAGGTGGTGCTGAGTGATGCTGAGGTGATGCTGAGGTGGTAGTGTGCTTGTGCGGAGGTGATGCTCAGGCGATGCTGAGTGATGCTGAGGTGGTGCTGAGTGATGCTGTGGGGCTGAGTGATGCTGAGGTGGTGGTGCTGCACTGGTGCTCAGGTGGTGCTGAGTGATGCTGAGTTGGTGCTGTGCTGAGGTGATACTGTGCTGATGCTGAGGTGGTGCTGCACTGATGCTGAAGTGATGCTGCGTTGGTACTGAATTGCTGCTGAGGTGGGGCTGCGCTGGTTCTGTTCTATGATCAATATTAACTACATCGATATTTTTGTAAACAATATTAACAACATAGATATTTTTGACATTGATATCACTTACCTTAGAAAATCAATATTCTTGTGAACGATATTCCTGCATCATGATATTTGTGTATCATGATATTAAAAACTCAATATTTCTGCCTCTCTGTATTTTTTACTCGATATTTTGTCCGAATACTGAATAAATTCTAATCAAGGGTTAAAAAGGAAAGGAGTATATCATGGAATAAGAAAAATGAGAAAAAGAAAGGAGATATATTCAGTGAGTTATTTCACAGGTAACATGAGGAATGTGAAGGGAAATGAAGAAATCAGGGAGGTTTAGAAACTTCAACATTTCTGATATTGTTTGTGAATGGGTTTGACAAATAAGAAGTCAAAGGCAGCCATAGCAAATCTCTCTGAATGGCTATCTGTAAAGTGGGTGCATGAGCAGTATCCATTCTATGGTTGTGGCAAATCATATTCCACCATGTTAAAAAAGAAACGTTATTAAAGTTCTTCCAACTAGAGGTAATAACCTGAAATGCCATTGCCAGGAGAAGACCTACTAACATACCTTTAACCTTGTGTTTGTGTCATATGTTGCAACATCCTCCAAGAAAAAGGTGTGTTAAGTTGAAAGGAGATGAAATAGAGAAGAGGTGACAGAGCTTACACCAAACTTGCTTCCAAAAAATAAAGTTGTGGACACATAAAAACCATATGAAAAGTGTCCGTATTGGGAGAATTGCAAGTTCAACAATTGTTATTGTTTAAGAATTTAATTTTAAATACTGAGCATGGAGAAAAAAACAAGGTTTGAGTGGTGCTAGCAGAGCGAGAAGTGTAATGTATTCTAAACCATAATGTATTCCATACATTTGTAGGTCCTGTTCCCAAGCTCATTCAATTTTGGTTTTGGCTCTGTCCATTCCCAAGGTAGAAAGTTGTTTATACAAGAACGCAGCATTAACTTCTATGGAGAAATTGTAAGGTTTTATGGGATCGCTGAGGGACTGAAATAAAGTAGAAGAGGGATCTATGTTATTTTGTTGAAGGATATGCAGGAGAAGAGCATATTTATGTCTGTGAGAAACTGGAACTTGGTAACAAGTATGTAGCTCATCGAAGGAGATAAACTGATTATTAAAGATGATCTGAGAAATAGATGTAATGCATTGGACAGCCATAGGATCCACTTGAGAACTTTGTTGTCTATGATGAAGTTAAGATTGTACCAAATAGGGGATAATAAAAAGTGGAGCTGGGAAGGTGAGTAAAGCTGGGAGATAAACTTTTTAGCAAAATGACTGGAATGACCAAGGGAGAGGACATGGACCTAGGTGTTTGAGCAATGAGAGCATATTGAAGAAATGAGAAGGGAGAGATCAAAGAAAGCTCAATAGAGTGCCAAAGCTACAAAGTTATTCTTTTTTTCTGTTACACCTCTGGTGAATTTTCATGCATGCTGGAAAACTGACTCACATAAAGTTGTTTCAGAAGTTTTATGGCCAGCAAAGTAAAGTGAAATAAATCCAGTACAGATGTATAACTAATTTTGCTGGAATATAAATCAGCAAATGGTCGTTTGTTGAATTTTCCTCTAATAAAACCTATTTCCACAGATTTTTTCACCAACTTATTTTTCCCCATAATGTTATGTGGTTTGCAGTGGTTTCCAAAAGATTATGCAAAATCTCAGCTTCTTGTACATCTAGTACTACCATACAAATTAGTTGTCAACCAACCCAAACTCCCTTCGGGACATCTGAAAACAATCACATTTTAGCGCTACAATAATGAAAGACACGGTGTGAATGAAAAGAACAATGGGGCAGATTTCACGCAGTGCAGAAATGCAACTTGCTGCTCTGCACGGCATGAAAGGGAGAGGGCAGAAATGCTCCATATTTACAAAATTACTGAGCAGTTTTTTCTCTCTCCTTGCACTGGCACACTGTGTGATGCCTACCACCACTGCAGGCACCCTTGCACCATAGTGCAAGGGTGTCTGAGTTACGGGCATGATTGTTTTTGTGCAGGAAGAGACACCTTCCTGCACAAAAACAATACTTACAAGCATATTTCTATTCCTATGTGTGCTTCAGAATGCCGCACATGTGGAAGGAGGAATTAACAGGGAGAAATAAAGATATATCTCCTTGTTACGCCTCTGTCGGGTAAGCACACCATTTTGGTGCAAATCCAGGTTGACAAGACTTTCTAAATCTGGGTTTACTACAAAATACATGGGTGGTTCCGCCACCCATGTAATGCCTACCCGACGCAAAGTAACCTATGCACTGTCTTGTGTTACTTTGTATCTACTAAACTACTTAAAGCCACGCAAAGTGCCTTTGCATGGCTTAGTAAGTCCCAGCTAAGGACTTGCAATGACTTACGTTACACAAAGACAACGCAAGTCCTTAGTAAATCTGCCCCAATATTTTAGATTCTAACTGGTTTATACTGTGAGCTTAATCTTTTTTTGCAGTGTTATATAAATCAAACATGGCCCAATGGCATTGTAGTGCTTCACATGAGAACCAGATTACATCACATAAGGTCAGCTTCATTTTTCTTAGGCATGGGGAAAATAAGTAATTTGCCAGGAATCACAGAATGTGAAGCCGAAGTCAGGACTCGAACCTGGCTTCCCACTTTCAAAGCCAGCAGCACCCGCCATTAAGCCACAACTTCTCCCGTTTGATGCTTGCAAGGAAATCCAGTTTAGGTAGCACAAGAAAGGTACTCTAGCTTGCTAGATGCAGTGCCTCCAGTCTGGAGTGCACAGTAACCCTGGAAGCATCAAATATGACTGTACTTTTTTTCACTAAGCACAGTTTTGTGAGGGTCACAATTCTTTCCTCTTAGTATTGGTTTACAGTTTTTCTTTGCTTGCTTAAAGTCTTTTCTCCACTGTTTATCATTCTAGCAAGTTCAATTTCACATTGCCTCCTCCTAGAATTTTCACCACAATTAATTAGATATTGAGACCGCAGTGCCTTACAGACACACCCTTTTAAAATTAAACAATATTAAAGCCCCTCCCACCCTCACCAGCTTCTATTTTAGTTGTGTCTTGGTTTCACACCTTATCGGTCGCTGCTGAGTGGTGACCTTACATTTATTTTTATCTATAATTATTTGAAGACAGACCGACCAGGAACGGATCTAAACCTTCCATTCAGACTCTCAATAGGTGGGTCTGCCCTGTAATTGCCTTAGCATATAGGGAGACAGGGGTGCCTTGTCCAGCTTGGGTAGACGGTAGACCCACCACAGCCATGTCTACTTTCCTTGCGGAGTCGCATGGAGGGTCATTGACATAGACCTCAATGTGTGATTAACCTAGATGGAAAGGTAATCGAAAAAATGCAATTATTGGTAAATAACTGGTACATTAGTAGTAACATTCAAGCACAACATGATCTGCAGAGTGCAAATCACGCTACTTGTGCATTTGTTTAATATTTCCATGCGGGAAATGGTAGCAATTTTTTTCATTTGTAAGTTTATAGTCTGCAAATCTTTTCAATGCACATTGGTATTGCAAATGGAGAATAGCCCGCTTTACTAAAAACTCTACAGAAGCAAAAAAAACGATTTCATGTTTTTGTTCCAAAGAATAAAACTTTCCCTACTATGACATTTTAAATTTCCATAGACCTCTTGTAAAGGATATAAAAAAAACTTTGCATTCTATATCAGGTTGCGGAAAAAAACAAAAGCTTGCAGGATCGGTTAATATAAACTACCCTTTGTTGCATTTTATTTTTGTTCCGTTCTAATTTTAAGCTAAGGTCCTAATTAGTATCATGAATGGCATGATAGCCAGTAGAGAAACAACGAGACAATTTTAGCATTCGTATGCAAGACAAACTCCCAAGTGGTGAGAAGTATCCCATAGATTTAAAATAGATAACAATTTTGACCACATATATAAGGAACTGCAGCATACATTTGCATGAGATGTGTTAGACCTGACTGTTTAAGGGTGGTCTTCCCCACAGCTTTTTGCCTACCTCCTCGACTTTTCTGACCTTGTTTTGCTGGCTTTAGGACTCTGTGCTAACCAGTGCTAATGTGCTAGTGCTCTGTCCTCTAAACATGGTAATATTGACTCATCCCCAATTGGCATATTTAATTCACTTATAAGTCCCTAGTAAAGTGTATTAAATGTGCCCAGGGCCTGTAAATTAAATGCTACTGGTGGGCCTCCAGCACTCATTTATGCCCCCCACTTAAGTAGCCCCTAACCATAGCTCAAGCCTGCCATTGCAGAGCCTGTATGTGCAGTTCACACTGCCATTTTGATCTGTCAAGATAGGCCTCTTGCCAGGCCTAAACCTTCCCTTTGGAACCACTGCTTCAAAACCAACGCATCGCTGCCACTGCGTGACGAAGATCGACGCATCGCCTCTACTGCGTGGAGAAACTCGGCACCTCGTCTTCGGAACCGTCACATCTCGGAACCAGTGCATCGTTACAGAACCAACTCATCGTCGCTGTTGCATAGAGAAAATCGATGCATCATGCCTACATTATTGGAAGACCAACTCATCGCTCGGCAGCGTCCCGTATCTTCGTTGATGCAGCCAGGATCAAGGTACTTTTGTTCAGCGGACTCAACTGGGTCCATGTGTCCGCCCACGCTACATCGCGGTCTGCCTGAACTTTTGACTTTGTCCAGGTCCAGCACAACCAGATATCCCAAATAGGCGCTTATTGCTTCTAAGGGCTATTTTACCATTTATTCTTTAAACATTTATATCTCAAGTTCTACTTATTGGATTTTTGTCGTTTTGGTCTTGTTTCATTTATTAAATTAATCTCTATGTTTCTAACCTGGTGTGGATTCTTTTCGTGTGGTGTTTTCACTGTTTGACTGTATGAAGTGTTGCACAAGTATTTTACACATTGCCTCTAAGTTAAGCCTGACTGCTCTTTGCCAAGGTGCCAGAGGGAGAGCAAAGGTTAATTTAGGGTTTGCGTTACACTTATCCTGACTAGGACTGTGGTTGCTGGCTGACTTGGGCTCCTAACCAAGTCAACCAAGAACCCAAATTCTAACAAGATACGTATTGGAAAATTCATTACATGGCATGCAAACAGCATGATCCATATGCACGACTAAATTGTTAACACTGGGCTTCCACAAAATAAGTAGCATGCTTCACATCAGCAAAAACATTTTTGCTCCTTGTTAGGGGTAGTAAATGCTATATATATACTCATGTCTTCATACCATACCATTCACACAACATATCCTAATATTAAGCTATTTTTGCTCTAGCTTTCTGTATTGTTTTGCAGCAGCAAAATTCCTAAGTGAAGTTTTTTTTTCTTGATAAAATTTGCATATAGAATTTTCTTTCTGCAAACCGCACCAAATACCAGAGAAAGAAATGAAACAAAAATAGATCAGCCTTACAGGAGGTAATGTGATGCTAAGCACAATATCGTGCAAATCAGCACAAGTCAAAATAAGCATTGACAAAGCCAATATATTGTGTCTTTTGGACGTGTGCAGTTTGCCAATGTTGTGCTAATGCTATGCAGCATGTACAAAAAGCAAAATGCAACTACTGTTGCCAGTCGCACCAATTCCTCGGCACAACACACGTGTGCCCTTTTAGAAAGAAATGGGCGCCATGTTGCATTTTTATTTATATTTACCAATCCTAGACAGTGGACAACTTGGATTGGTAAGTAAAAAAAAATTATTTTCTTTTCGCATGAATGCATGAAATAAAAGTAAAAGAGCACTGCAGGGTTCCGGGGCAGCGGAGGAGTAGGTACGGGGGATGGATGGGGAACAGGGAAAAGAAGCACATGAAGAGAGAGCAACACGAGTTAAGGGGGAGAGGCACACGATGGAGTGAACACAGAGCATGCATTGAGGGAGGACAATATGAGAGCGAGAGCAGCGCATGAAGGAGAGAGCAACACTAGGGTAGGGGGAGAAGTGCATGAGGGAGAGAGCAACAATGAAGTTGAAGCAGGGAAGCAGGGGCATAGCTTAGTCAGTAAGATTGGGGGGTGGTGAGTTTCAGATTTTCCAACGATCAGACTGGCATATAATGTTTCAATACATTATACAACAAGCAGGGCACACGATAGGGGCCTAAGGGGCAATGCAAAGGGAAAGGAATGCGGATTGGTAGGACTAAGAGAGAAAATATAGTATTTTGTAAAATAACCAATATTTTGAGGACTTTCAAAACAGAGAGGGAGAGTGCGGGCCCGATTCACAAAGGTAAACTAAGACGAAAGTCCAACTTTACGACTTTTGGTATTCACAAAGGGCATTTACAAGTAGTAAAGTTAGACTTTTGTCTCAGTTTATCTTAAGTGTTGGTCTTAAGTTTAACTGAGACCAAAACTTAAGTTAAACTGTGACAAAAGTCTAACTTTACTACTCGTAAATGCCCTTTGTGAATACTGAAAGTCGTAAAGTTAGACTTTCGTCTCAGTTTTCCTTTGTGAATCGGTCCCAGTGTGATTGCGTTTTTGTCTGTTTTTATGTAAATATCTCTGGAGAGATCCAACTGACATCTCACAGTACCTGAATGAAAGCACTTGTACCCAACTATTTATCAAAAAAAAGATTTATTAGGGGGGGTGTTACACTCCAAACACCCACCTGAAGTTACGCCCCTGCAAAGGAGTTCATAGAAGAAGCGCAGGAAAGAGAGCAATCAGTGCACGAGGCAGAAAGCAATGCAGAGTGAAGTCATGCATGTTAGTGTTGGAGAAGCACACGAGGGAAAGAGCTGGAAAACACATGCACTCTGAAGTAGTAGAGGTTAACCAAAAAAAAAGGTAATTCCCTAAAAGTGAGCAGTAGAAGTCTGCTATTCAGCCAATTAAAATAAGGGCAAATAGACTAATGGTAAATAGACAAAGCTCCAGGGTTGGGACAAACACAAGAAGATGAAGGCAAGCCAAAAGATAAGAAGCAAGCGAATGAGCGCGCCAATAAAGCCAACCAAAGGTGCGTAACGTGCCGGTTGTTAGGCAGACCAAAAATGACACAATCCGCTCATTTTATTTAATATGGTAGAACTAAAACAGACACTGCCTCAAATGTTTAGAAAAAGGAAAAAGTGGGCAAGATACCCCGTGACAGACCTTGAGCATATATATTCCACAGAATGATTTATGACGCTATTAGGAGCCTCGCTTTCGAAGCGAGCATTGTCATCATTGTTTAAGCATCTGGTGGAAAGCGCTCGAGTCGAGGTACGCTCTGTCAAGTGAGGTTCACTTCCATTTTGGCAAGGGCACGAGATGGGCGGATGCCTCTCTGACGGCGTGTGTCAGCAGCAGCTTTTCTCCTGCCCCCGCCTCTGACAGGTGTTTCCTCCGAAGGCCTGTTTGCTTCCCCAAAACATTTCGGACGAAGAGAAATGAAGTGCGGCGTCGATGGATCACGCTTTATTATGACAGGAAAGTGCAAGCTGATTGATGGGCTATTCTCTGCCTTGCAAGGACTGCTCGAGGACGGCTTCCACATGCCAAGGCAGCATTTTATCATGGCGACCATTTATCACCAGATAGCCCTCAAAGGGCTTTTCCACACTGCTGCGGCTCAGTCATTCCAGAAGAGGTCGGTTTCAACCACATGACAAGAGGCAATTCCTCATTAAGCAGGAGACGTACAGATGCGACCGGAGCAAATTTACAATTTATTACAGAAAGCTGTCACACAGACAGGGGCGTCGCTGTCAATGGTGCAGTGGCCCATATGTATGACGGGCCCAGTGAACCTTCATTATTACTGCATTTTACCACCCAGTCAACAGTCAGAAGGCCGATTTCTTTCTTGTTTGCACTAGTGCCCATGGTACCCTTCCTACAACAGTGCACACAGACAATGGCACCTCACTCTGTGGAAGGACTTTGTGATGCCTTTAGTCACTTCATTTATTTTACTTGTCTTACGTAATGCTGCGCGAGGGTGAAAAGTGATTTTAAATGTTTGTGAGCGTGATAAAACAGCGCTATAAAAAGGATAGACACACTGGGTTATATTTACTAAGATTTTCTGCCATGTTTGCATCACTTCGGCGCAAAATCTTTTTTACCTATTTACTTTCCAGCGCAAAACCTGTTTTGCGCTGGAAAATCACTTAAAGGTAACGCACAGCAGCGTATAGGGATGCTTTGCGTTACTTGCGCTAAGGGGGCATCCCATGGGAGGTGCATGAGGGTTTACGTGCAAACACTCAAGGTTTTTGATGCAAAACCCTATTTCCTTAAAAAAGTAGACAAGGGTTTTGCAGCAAAAAAACGTTGCCCATTTCAATGGCGCTATGAAGGAGATATGCTTTTATTTCTTTTTTCTTTTCCGACTTTGCATATGTGCTACAACGTACGGCACACACACAAAGTGGGGAAAGGTTTATAGTTAGTCTAAGCATAGTATTTTGTACTGGAACGGTGTCCTTCCAGTACAAAGCCTATGCTAGACTCACAATGACACCCTTGCATAATGGTGCAATGGTGTGTCTGTGGTGCACGGCAGGACATTTCTGCGCTGGCCCTAAGGAGAGGGGAGGAGAGGGCCATATTTCTGTAAATATGGCCCTCTCCTGCTCTCTTTCCCCTCACACAGCATAGCATTTGCGGCTGATGCACTGCGCTGCATGATAATCTAGTAAATCTGGGCCAGTGAGTACTAAACAAACAGAGAATAACCATAGATATAGAATAAACTTGTCAGACCTATAGTTCTTTGTTCAAATCATAATCAGTAGTAAACAATAGCATATAGACAGGCAATCGCCGATGTCCCTTGGGGGAAACCCCCCTCCCCAGAAAAACCCCCACCCACCTTTGCGCCCATCATCATCAGAGACTTTGAATACAAAATCAAGCTCTTTTGGGCTAGGGGTGGGAAACCCCCAGGCCATATTTATTAAAACACATAAAAAAGACAATATATGTCATCATTGTTATGCACAGTAACCCATAATTTTACATTTTTTGCTTACAGAGTTACATCCTAGCCATAACACAGTCGAAAAAATACATGGGAGTTACCTAACCATAACTAAGATTGTTCCTGTGCATCCATCACAAGTATCTTCCCTGAGTGAGATCATGACTGTTTCCGGGACCCTTCCTCTTAGAACCCCTTGTCCATTACCAAATAGACATGGGTGGATCTCTCCTTTTAGGAGGACCCCACCCACCGATCTCCCATACTGGGAGGGCCTGTGCAGGCGGCCCGTCTGCCCACTAGGATACCTCCTTCGTGCTTCCCCTACACCCATCTTCCTCCCCCTAAGGGCCTGTGCTACTTTGCGCCCACTGCATATGCATGGCTGAGTGTGAGGTATGGCCCGCATGTCAACAACCAACCCCAGCCCCCCGCGCCACTGCAACCTTCTTTGCCTTGCTGCCAGCACCCCCTGGAGGGTCCAGCGATGCCGCTGTTACTTTGGTCCAAAAAGGGGGCCTTACAAGGACCCGAACTGTCCCACCCATCATGATCTCACCCGCCAACAAACAATAATATGACATACTAAGCCGACCTGCAAAAGAAAAGAAGCAGCATCACAGCGAGAAAATATGATGCCCTGCAAAAGAAAAAAGTGTGTTAATACATGACACAAGTCATTTACAAGACTTTCACAAGAACCCAAATGACTTCACCAAGCAAGGATTGCAACATCTTACACTTTGCCCCTCCTGTTGAGCCACAAGAACCGAGCAATCCCCCACCCGGTACCCTTTGCTCTGGGGATGGTGGGCAGGGAAAACAACTTTCAAACCTGTGCAGCTCCTAAGGACACCACCAAAATAAGGGCTGTGGCTGCAGAGTCGCATCAGCGGAGCATGCCGATCTAGTACCCCTGCAAGGGGAGCTGCAAAGTCCTTGATGTCTCTGAGGTGGCGAGCAGGAAATAGACACACCCTCCACCTCATGGCACCTTTTAAAGCGACAGGCCGCATTCCCAAGAAAAGACCCCAGAAGCACTCTTATTCTTCTGGGTCCCGCGGCCCGCCAACCACACCTGTACCTGACTCTGACTAGACGACACGGCGACCATGCTGCAACTCCTGGTCTGGGCCCTGGCATCACTGCCATAGGCACGGGTCCCCCTAGATGGGTGAATCTCAGCATATGGTCAGGTAGTCGCCGATGTCCCTTTGGGGAACACCCCTCCCCAGAAAAAACACCACTCACCTTAGCACCTATCATCATCATCAGAGACGATGAATACAAAATCAAGCTCTTTTGGGTTAGGGACAGAAACCCCCCCGCTGTATTTAATAAAACATATAATCAAGACAATACATGTCGTAATTTTTTATGTACAGTAACCCATCAATTTTACATTTTTTGCTTACACAGTTACGGCCCAGCTTTAACACAGTCCTTAATACATGGGAATTATCTAACCATAACTAAGATTGTTGCTGTGCATCCATCACAAATATCTTCCCTGAGTAAGATCATGACTGGTTCCGAGACCCTTCCTGTTAGAACCCCTTGTCCAATACCAAATGGACATGAGTGGATGCCTCCTTTTTGGAGGACTCCACCCACTGATCTCCCAGTATAGGAGGGCTTGTGCAGACAGTCCATCTGCCTTCTAGGGTACCTCTTTTGGGCACCCCTTATACCCATCTTCCTCCCTCCAAGGGCCTGTGCAAGCTATAACTAAGATTGTTGCTGTGCATCCATCACAAATATCTTCCCCGAGTAAGATCATGACTGGTTCCGAGACCCTTCCTGTTAGAACCCCTTGTCCAATACCAAATAGACATGAGTGGATGCCTCCTTTTTGGAGGACTCCACCCACTGATCTCCCAGTATAGGAGGGCTTGTGCAGACAGTCCATCTGCCTTCTAGGATACCTCCTTTGGGCACCCCTTATACCCATCTTCCTCCCTCCAAGGGCCTGTGCAAGCTTGCACCCACTGCGCATGTGCGGGTGAGTGTGAGGTAAGGGCCGAGTGTCAATGACCACCCCCAGGGCCATTGTAACATTCTTTGCCTTGCTGCCATCACCCCAGCAATGCTGCTGTTACTTTGGTCCAAAAAGGGGGCTTTACATGGACCAGAACTGTCCCACCAATCATGACCTCACCTGCCACAGGCCAGCATAGTTCTCCTACTATCTGTCCCCCCACCATAGCACTGTCTATGCACAAACCATGAGCACTCACTCACCTAAACATTTTTGTTGCCATCTGGATGGTGTCCTGCAACAAAACCGCTCACTCTTGGTGCACCGTAAGGAACAGCTGACAACCTCGCCAATATAGACCACTTACCCCTCTTATTGTTTACCAGCTGCACAGAGTAATTGCAGGCCCTGATGATTACCACCTATCAAATGCAATGTGGGAACAATGCTTGACCATGCTACCAAGGCCTAAGGAAGGTTCATCACAAGCTGGCCCATCATAGAGATAACCACATTTAACCCATCTTTTCCGTTAGATCTCTGTTAACTCATTGTTGCCCGGATAAACCATGACTACTCCCCAGGAGCATCAGACCCCTGGGGTAAGAGAATCCTCAAATGGGCCAAGCGCAGCCATACTTGATCATCAACAAGGGTCAGCCGGCACCCTGCGCCCTCCGCCCAGTTGTAAAAATACACCTGTGGAATAGACAAACCTTAGCAATGCCATACGTACGAGCTGCCCTACACCAGCATCTCTGCAACCCCTGCCGCTTCCACAGAAGGCAACGAGATATCCAGCTGCTGTCCAAACTCCTCACGCCTTCCACCTGCATCAATCGGAGAATACACAGGACAGAAATAGGAGTTAGCGGTAGATACGATCAACAGGCTTAATGGTGCAAGCCCCCCTGCCTAGTGCTTGTGGCAGTTAGATCCAATCTGCCAGACTCCTGCACCACCAGCCAAGCTGGCCGTCCTTGCCGCTGCAACAGCATGGCGGTGCCTCCGTGTGTCTCCTGGGGGCACCACCAAAAGGAGTGTTGTGGCTGCAGAGTCATGGCAGCGGAGCATACCGATATTGTACCCCTGCGGAGGGCCACGAGGTCCTTGCTGTGTTCGAGGCGGCGAGCTGGAAAAAGACCTGCCCACCGGCTTGCGGCACCGTTTATATGTGTGGGGCATGTTCCAGAGAATGATCCTGAAGCACTCTAATACTTATGGGTCCCGCCAACCAATCCTGAGCTGACCCTGACTAGAGGACGCAGCGATCCCACCGCGACCCCCGCTCCAGTTGTCGGCGCCACTGCCATAGGCACAGCTCCCCCTCGACGGGTGAGCCTCGGCAAACCCTGGTCGGGACAAATAACTCATTACAGAATACTATATAATTCTTTTATGGTATGATTAACTTCCACATACTGGACATTGAACACATAAACATGTCAATAATTAATATATATATAAAAGGTATACAAACTAATTTTCCATATATACGTCAATTAATGAGAATGCATTTAATTTATTGTGAATGACCATCTGTTCTATACATAATCTGTTGAGTTCATTCATACACAGAACTTTATTTGCATTAAAATTGTGAAAAAAACCCTACTACAAAACCCTCATTTGGGCAGTATCATAGATTTGTTTACGGCCCTGGTGTATAAGGTAAAAAAAAATGTACATTTTCTTGTGGCTAGGAAGTTGTCTTTGGGGATTCAGTGAATGTTATAGTCACAATTCGTGAGCAAACTCATTTGTTTTTGTTTTTTTGCGATCCTGCTATTTTAGCAATTTTACAATGCCCAAGAACCACACATTTTTGCCATTTGTGGTGGGGTTTTATTGGTCAGCATGGCATTGAGGAGAGAGAAAGTTCTTTAAATACTATCAAATTTGCAGATTTCCTCTCAGCAGAAAAAATTTGTGGAAAAATGTGTTATAAAAGTAAATTTTTTTGTTGGTGGGCGTTACTGATTTCACGTTTTGGTGAAATCTTTCGCACATCACAAATGGTCACCTCATGCTTCTACAGATGATGATGCTTATATGGATTTTATCTTACATACCTCAATTTCTGATGCCCCTAAAGTGATCTTTTCCAGGACTGATTATGTCAACATCTGTCATATTGGATTCTCTCCATGGACAATATTTTTAGCACAGCACCTACTGAACATGGCATTAGACTTGTCTTAAAATCTCTGCAAGTTCAATGTCATGTGTTAGATGCCTGCCAAACTTCCCCCATTGGGGTTTCTCTGTGAGAGACCTTTGCACAATAGTTTTAGATTCACTCAGCACAATTTCCTTAGTTTACTGTCTATCGCTTCTGCCTTCTATTCACAAAGCTCACTTGAAAGAATACATTTTTTCGGCCTGGCTTTCAATGTTCATACCCCCACCCACCCGCCGCCTGTGCTGTAATGGTCTTCCACTGGCATTGCGTCAGGTGGGCTGTCATGGAAGTTTTCCTACCGCTCAAAAACACTGTTATTTGGGTAATGGTCCTCTTGTGGCGTCGTTGATTCCTCATAATGCTGTGTTTGTTTTATGTAATTTATTTCTCATTTCCTTGTAGGGGTCTAGTGCCAAGAAGCCTTCAGCATATGTCACGCTCTAAAAATCCTTACTCACTCAGGAACATATTTATCAATCTTTCATGCAGCTCAACTCAGCAAGCCACCTTTCTGCAATGCATTAAAGGGAAAGGACAGGAATGCGCTGTGTTTAACATTGTGTGGCGTATTCGTGTCCTTTCCTAGCGCTGGTGCACTTTTGGCGGCATAGAGCCAATGCAGGCAACCTTGCAACGACCCTTGCATCATGTTGCAAGGTTGCCTGCATTGTAGGTAGGATTGTTTTTGTGCAGTAAGGGACATTTCTGTCTTTCTATGTGTGCTGCAGAATACAGCACTTGTAGAAAGAGGAAAAAACGAGGAGAAATAAAGATATTTCTCCTTTTTATGCCTAACCTGAGGAGTCATAGCATTTTGACGCATTCCCAGGTCTACCACTAATGGTAAATCTGAGAATGCGCCAAAATCCATGGGTGGATGTGTGGGAACAGCCATGCTGCACCCATGGAACCACTCCCTGCGGTAGAGTAACGCAAGGCAGTGATTTGCAGTGCCTTGCGTTGCTACAGATTTATCAAGCCATACAGGGTTACGCAAGGTGGCCTTGTGAAGCTTGATAACTCTCACTTAGCTTTTGTGTTGCCCTTGCGCCCCCTTGTGCGGCCAAGGGTGACGCAAAACCTTGATAAATCTGACCCTCAATATCAAAAATGTTCCCAGGACTGTGCTTTTAATTTTTTACTGAATTTTTTGTGTCTTGGCCTAGTCACAAAACTAGGTTGAAAAATTACAAATAAAAGTCATAAAAACACTGTAAAAGATTTTGTGAAAAATAAAGCAAAGCAGTTTTTCAAAGAGCACTGAAGCCTTACCTAGGCTAAGGCTTCAGTGCTCTATGTCCCTTACTGCTGAAATCTGATGAGCGGTTCAGCTTCATTGACGTCATTCTCTGTGTTAACTCATGAACTAGGAACAGTGTCGCCATCACTGAAGCCTTGATTGGGGGGGGGGGGGGTGTCTCTGGTTTCATTTGATGGTCGCTGAACTTTTAAGTAGACAGCCCTCAGCCGCACAGCTGCTGTCTCCCTTTTGGGTTTACTTTGAACGTCAGGGAGCTGCTGGCAGAGAGGCATGCCCTGTGAAGTTGCCTGCTTCCGTGTTTTGGTCCCACCATTTGGAGACTGCACAAGGCTTCTGGCCTATCAAAGCAACACACACCAGAAACAGGAGTGGAACAAAAGCCAGCATGCACTGCAGTTTGGTGGTGAAATGTATTTAACTCTAATTTAAAAAAACGCTTATGCAATTTAAACAGAATATTTTGTACAGAGCAGCACCTTTGCAAGATAATATATTTTCAATTCACTGTAACCTCACTTAACCTTCCATCCTCCCAATGGTTGGCAAATTGGGAAATTGTAACACTGTAACATTTATAGCGCTTATTAAAGACAAGTTAATATTTTATGCACATTCTTAAGAGCAGCTGCTGTTGCATATTTGACACTGCAGCCAGAGGACTGTTGCACTCAACAGCAAGACGGGTGAAGAAGGGAGGCAGGCAGGTGTAAGACACCCAAGGCGGGAATCATATGCCAAGGGTGGGCCAACTGAGAGGTCTGTCATCGAACAGGAAGAGGATGTGCTCGAGTCCATGGACAAGACAAGGTTCTGACCACTAAACAGTATTTCCCATTACTGTCTCCCGGTGCATTATTTTATACAGGGCTTGTATTATCCATAAGGCTCCATGACATCAGCACCAGCTAAACGAAAGTGTAGGTGGGCATAAACAAAAAGGTGATGTAAGGGATGCTTGAATTAGTCTAATTCATTTTTGAACTAGATTAATTCACGTGTTCCAGCAATCACTTGCTTGTATTTCTCAGTGCACCACCCTAAGTACTATGGGTGTGCCCAGCTACGGGTCCCGTGTTCACTGTGCCACCGAAACCAAGCTGCACCCTACTGACTAGGGTCAAAAAGGCTGAAACTATTCTGAGTTTGCTTGAGTTCCAGGTTCATAGTAGCCAAGTATGGCAGGTCGGGCTGGACAATTCAGAATGGAGCAGGACCAAGGTTGATTTGTATATGGTGTTTCCTGTCTGAGGTGACATGGCGGGCAAAAAAATGATTGACTGGGATGTGATCCTGATTAATAACCAGTGGTTGAGATTAATACAAGCATTCAATCCATCACTTTTTTGTCTTTCTCAGTATGATGCCCTAAATCTGACAAATATGCCCAGATGTTGGTCCCATGCTCATTGTATCACTGGAGCCAAGCTGCAACCTACTGATGAAGCCCAGATACACCAAAAACTGGTCTCAGGTTGCTAGTGTTCCAACTACAGAGGGGAATTGACCTGGAACAACAACTCCAGTTCCCATCCGATACCTGGACACCAACACGGGACATCAGTTTAATAAAGAAGAGATTCTCTTTATTTCTATTTCTCGATTTGGTAACGCGTTTCGCCTGCGTCCGCAGGCTTGCTCACACCAATATATATATATCACCTACTGGCGGTCAGTAAAAAAAAGATGAAAAACAAGAAAAGGGGGCAGGGTAGAAACACCCTGACCCCCTAGGCCTGCTCAGGGGGTCCCACAAGGACACCCAGGGCCAAAAAAAGCATTTAAAAAAAAAAAAAAAGAATCAGCAGAATTCACGCTGGGTGCGTAAATCCTGCCGTAAAAAAAAAACGAAGCGCGGGCTCCCGCGCTTCATTTGTTTTAAGTCCCCGGGTGGGCCAGGTCCCGGGGGCAATTTATAATTATGGTGTGGGGCCCCATGGGACCGCCACCTCCTCGGGGCGTTTTTTTAAATAATGGATCACATGGATGATGTCATCAGTGATGTCATCAGTGATGTCATTTGAGATGTCATCAGTGATGTCATCAGTGATGTCACTGACCATGTCATGAGTGATGTAATATGTGACGTCATCAGCAGTGCATTGCGGGGGCGCGAGTTATAGTTAGCTGAACTAACTATAACGGAGGAATTTCAATGGTTTTGTGCGAGTGAAATGTCCAGCTAACAATAACAGCCCTGAAACCTATGGTTTTTTCAGTGAATTTCTAAGGTTTTTTAAATGCTAATTCCTAACTATAACATGTCTGAAACCTATGGTTTTTTCAATGAATATATATATATGTGTATGTATATATATATATATATATATATATATATATATATCTCTTTATATATTATCTACTGGCGGTCGCCAGTAGATAGTTATAGTTAGGACCTATTTTCCATAGGAAATCCGCGACATTCTATTTGAAATAACTCTCTTGCCGGTTGACGAATCTTCGCGAAATTTTCAAACTTTATGGCCCGGTCCGCTCCTACCCTGAAAGTCTCGGGGTGATTCGTCAAGCGGGGGCCGAGAAAAAAGGGGGGTCCCAAAACGTGTTTTCCCCATTCATTTTCCCATAGGAAACTTTAGACACGGCTACAGCCCGAACTGCTGAACGGAATTACACCAAATTTGGCAAAGAGGTAGTTCTTGGTTCAGAAAGAACCCTTTTGTTAAATGGTGTAAATCCGTTCAGTAGTTCCTGAGAAAATCAAAAGGAAAATCACATAATTATCTATGGCCGCGTTGGATTCGCGCACCCTCCCGATCACGAGCTGTCTGCTAATTGGCTGTCAACACTCCAAACCAGGAAGTGTTGGCAGCCATCTTGTTCCTCAGTAGAACCGAGGAACAAGAAAGCAGTAAAAAGTGCGCAAAACGCACAAAGGGGGCAGGGTAGAAACACCCTGACCCCTAGGTCTGCTCAGGGGTCCCACAAGGACCCCCTGGGTAGAAAAAAGCATTTTTTTTTTTAAATCGGCAGGATGCGCTCAGGGAGCGCGGATCCTGCCGAAAAAAATCAAAGCGCGGTCTCCCGCGCTTCGATGCACTTGCCCCCGGGTGGGCCAAGTCCCGGGGGCATGGTGGGGGGTTAAATTTAATGTGGGGGCCTCTGAGGCCCCCAAGCCCCAGGGACCGCCACCCCCGGGGCTTAAGAAAATAATGGTGCGGGAGGGCTCTTTGCCCTCCCGCAGCCCCGGGGACCGCCACCCCCCGGGGCTTCTTTTTTTAAAAAAAAAATTTGACCTGTGTGGGGGGGCTCCAGCCCCCCCACACGCCACGGGGACCGCCACCTCCCTGGGGTACTAAACATTTGAATATGGGGGTCCGTTACGGACCCCAAAGCCCCGGGACCACCACCTCCCCGGGGCTGTGAAATAGTTGGGAGGGGGCCACGCGGCCCCTCCAGGAGCCCTTGATGGCCCTGGGGACCGCCACCCCCAGGGCCGGCTCCTGCAGTGTCCCGGGTGCCTACCCGGGACACTGCTGTTTGCAATGACAGGACGGGAGCCTCGCGGCTCCCGTCCTGTCATTGCAAACTTGCTTTGGATATTGGAGCGAGAGCAGGAAACCTGCTCTCGCTTCCAATATCCAAAGCTAATTGCTTTCCACATGGGGAGCAGCATGTTAGCTGCTCCCCATGTGGAAAGCAATGCCGGCTCCCAAGGGACGCGGGGAGCCGGCGGGACTGTGGGGGATTGGGGACCCCCACAGTCCCCAACCATAGGCCAGGCCCCGGGGATGGGGTCCCCGGGGCCATAAGTGGCCAGGGAGGGGGCCACGCAGCCCCCTCCCCAAATTATAAAAAAAAAAAAAAAAAGGGCAAGGCCGGCCCCGGGGATGGGGTCCCGGGGCCTTAAATGGCCTGAGGAGGGGGCCACGCAGCCCCCTCCAAATAAAAATAAAAAAATTGAGGGCATGCCCCGGGGATGGGGTCCCCGGGGCCAATACAGGCCCAGGGAAGGGGGCCACGCGGCCCCCTTCCCGTTTTTTATTTTTATTTAAAAATAAAATGCTCAGGCCCCAGGGGATGGGGTCCCCGGGGCCAAAAGTGGCCAAGGAAGGGGGGCCACGCAGCCCCCTCCCATTAAAAAAACAAGAAAAAAAAAACGACCGGCATCGTGCCGGAGGCCCCGCACCCCTCCCTGCAGTACTCTGCAAACGCGCCTCCTGGCGCGTTTTAAGAAGGGAAGTAATTCCCCTTGAATACTGGGGGTCCCTGGGGCCAACTAGCCCACCAGGAACCTCCAGTATGCACCAGGGGCTGCGTTGCAGAGAGGTGTACAGAGGCCACGCCCTTTTACACCTCTCTGCAACGCAGCTCTGTGGCGCTTTTAGAAGTACATGGTGGGCTAGTTGGACTCCAGGGACCCTCAGGATTCAAGGGGACTTAATCCCCCAACTTAAAACGCGCCACAGGGCGCGTTTGCACAGTGGTGAAGGGAGGGGGCGGGGCTTCAGGTGACATGTGTGCAAACAGGCCCTGTGGCACGTTTTAAGATGGGGAATTAAATCCCCTTCAATCCTGAGGGTCCCTGGGGGCCAACTAGCCCACCATGTACTTCTAAAAGCGCCACAGAGCTGCGTTGCAGAGAGGTGTAAAAGGGGCGTGGCCTCTGTACACGTCTCTGCAACGCAGCCCCTGGCGCATACTGGAGGTTCCTGGTGGGCTAGTTGGGCCCCAGGGACCCTCATGATTCAAGGGAACTTAATCCCCCAACTTAAAACGCGCCACGGGGCGCGTTTGCACAGATGTCACCTCAGGCCCCGCCCCTCCCTTCACCATTGTGCAAATATTCCTCTAAAATCAGCCGAAATACGAATTCCGATTTACTCACCTGTTATCAGGAGAGACCTCAGTGCTGCATCTTTCAGCCCAGTACTGATCCTGAAAAGTAATTTTAACCGTACTTACCAGTAACTTGAATTTCCTTCCATAGGATATCATTGCCTGCTTTTTGCTGAAAAAGTTTCTAAGTGTCGATTTTTGAAACATACAAATATTCATCTAAAATCAGCCGAAATACGAATTCCGATTTACTCACCTGTTATCAGGAGAGACCTCAGTGCTGCATCTTTCAGCCCAGTACTGATCCTGAAAAGTAATTTTAACCGTACTTACCAGCAACTTGAATTTCCTTCCATAGGATATCATTGACTGGTTTCACTTGGAAATTCTTCTAAGTGTGGAGTTTTGGAACTTTATAATATTCCTCTAAAATCAGCCGAACTACGAATTCCGATTTACTCACCTGTTATCAGGAGAGACCTCAGTGCTGCATCTTTCAGCCCAGTACTGATCCTGAAAAGTAATTTTAACCGTACTTACCAGTAACTTGAATTTCCTTCCATAGGATATCATTGCCTGCTTTTTGCTGAAAAAGTTTCTAAGTGTCGATTTTTGAAACATACAAATATTCCTCTAAAATCGGCCGAAATACGAATTCCGATTTACTCACCTGTTATCAGGAGAGACCTCAGTGCTGCATCTTTCAGCCCAGTACTGATCCTGAAAAGTAATTTTAACCGTACTTACCAGCAACTTGAATTTCCTTCCATAGGATATCATTGACTGGTTTCACTTGGAAATTCTTCTAAGTGTGGAGTTTTGGAACTTTATAATATTCCTCTAAAATCAGCCGAACTACGAATTCCGATTTACTCACCTGTTATCAGGAGAGACCTCAGTGCTGCATCTTTCAGCCCAGTACTGATCCTGAAAAGTAATTTTAACCGTACTTACCAGTAACTTGAATTTCCTTCCATAGGCTAACATTGACTGGTTTCACTTGGAAATTCTTCTAAGTGTGGAGTTTTGGAACTTTATAATATTCCTCTAAAATCAACCGAACTACGAATTCCGATTTACTCACCTGTTATCAGGAGAGAACCCAGTGCTGCTTCTTTTAGCCCAGAACTGACCCTGAAAAGTAATTCTAACCGTACTTACCAGTAACTTATATTTCCTTCCATAGGAATCCATTGTCTGGTTTTCAGCAGAAAAGTTTCAAAGTGTTGATTTTCACAAATTACAAATATTCCTTAAAAATCGCCTGTATGACTTAAACGCATTCTTTCAACTGTTTACAGGAGATGCACCAGTGCTGGATCCAGGATCCAACACTGAGTAAGAAAAAGTAACGATAACACTACTTACCTGCTAAGTGAATTTCCTCCCATAGGATAACATTGGTGATTCTATGTGAAAAAGTTTCAAAGTGTCAACTTTTAAAATACAATAATATTCCTTAAAAATCACTACTGTAACCAAAACGCTTTTACTCAACTGTTTACAGGAGATGTCCCAGGACTGAATCTAGGATCCAGTCCTGTGGTTAGAAAAGTAATCCATAAAGTAACTAATTGCATTTAACTAGAAATTCACATTGAGCTCAATGTTGCATTGTGTTTGAAATTGTGTTGCCCATTGCAACAACTGTAACTACTGTACTTAAAACTCTATTGCCTATTTGCAAACTATTTAAACTAAAGTAATTCATTCTGAGAAAGTATATTTTGTAATGTAATGTATAATGTAATTACAATGTAATTTAATAAATAAAATATATAAAAATAAATAGTTTTAAAAATGTAGTAAATCAGTATCAAAAAATAAATATAACAATTAATACATTTAAAAATTGTCATTTACAAAACCTTTGAAATTCACTGAAAAAACCATAGGTTTTAGGGGCGTTATAGTTAGAAATTAGCATTTAAAAAATCTTTGAAATTCACTGAAAAAACCATAGGTTTCAGGTACGTTATAGTTAGAAATCAGCATTTAAAAAACCTTTGAAATTCACTGAAAAAACCATAGGTTTCAGACACGTTATAGTTAGAAATTAGCATTTAAAAACCTTTGAAATTCACTGAAAAAACCATAGGTTTTAGGGACAGTTATAGTTAGTTGGACATTTCACTCGTACAAAACCCGTGAAATTCCCCTGTTATAGTTAGTTCAGCTAACTATAACTCGCGCCCGCAATGCACTGCTGATGACGTCACATATTACATCACTCATGACATGGTCAGTGACATCACTGATGACATCACTGATGACATCTCAAATGACATCACTGATGACATCATCCACGTGATAATCTGATGCACCTCCTCACACCCTAATATAACCTTTGATACACCCAATCTAAATTACAGACTGCCATTCGCAAAACCATAGACACTCCAACACCAATAACTACATACCCACTCACTGATTCTTAGGTCTACACACACACATCCACTCACTCACCCGTACAGTCACTCATACTTATGGTCACTCAGTACAGGACTATCATATGCACTCTTACTCCTATATAGACACTCAAACACCGCCACTCATCCATAGAGGTACTCACACACCTAGTCAGTCATGCAAATAATTAAACACACTGCCATTTACTCACCTATACAGTTATACACACACCAGCTCACTTAATCATACAAATACTACCACATTGTTACGCTCTTATACAATCACTGATACAAGCACACACTCATCCATACAGCCACTATCACAATCACTCACTCTCGCTTATAGCTATTTATATACTCCAACACACATATATACTGCCTTTCACATATGTAGTTACTCACACATGTACCACTGGGACATACATTCACTCACCAACACACTCTTACACACACTTACCCACCCATACAGTCTATCACAGATGCACTCTTGAAACCATCCACCCAGTGAATCACCCACTCACACATCTATGCACAGAGTCGCACACACCCCTCCCACACAAACACTCAGGCACCCATACAGATACTCAGACAACCATTCAATAACTCATATAGACACTCATGTAGCTATTCACAAACACATGCAGCCACTTACACAGCAACAGACAGACGGATACAGACATTCACCCAGTTTAGTCACTAACCCATGCATTCAGTAAGATACGTTAAATCACTCACTTATAGAGTCAGTCACGCACCTACTAAATCATCCATACAGACACTTATACACCCACTCATTCTTCAATACGTCTTTTCCTATATATATTAAAAATATTTAAACTTTACAGAAACACACAGTCACTGCATGATGTCATCAGTGATGTCATTTGAGATGTCATCAGTGATGTCATCAGTGATGTCACTGACCATGTCATGAGTGATGTAATATGTGACGTCATCAGCAGTGCATTGCGGGGCGCGAGTTATAGTTAGCTGAACTAACTATAACAGGGAATTTCACGGGTTTTGTACGAGTGAAATGTCCAACTAACTATAACTGTCCCTAAAACCTATGGTTTTTTCAGTGAATATATAGATAGATAGATAGATAGATAGAGATAGATAGATAGATAGATAGATAGATAGATAGATAGATAGATAGATAGATAGATAGATATTTGTTCTTGTCAGAGGTGGCATGGTGGGCAAAAAAGTATGGGGTTGGATGCAGCCCCATTTAATTACCAGTGTCTGAGATTAATTTAGCCATTCCACACATCACTTTTTTGTATTCCTCATGTTGAGGTGAGAGCTGCAGTTACTATCATTTTGCTTGGTGCAAGGAGTGGGTCTCGACATTCAACAATCATTGGCAAAGCCAGTGTGTCTGGTCTGCATACAAATATATGCAGTAAGCATAAACATGCCAAACATATAAGATACATAAAAATGAAGGTGTGGCCCAGAAGCTATGGCACTCAAGTGCACTCTTTTGCAAGCGGCTCTGCACATGTCATTAGGAAGAATGCTGTCACTTCAATTCAAGACTGTCAATGGATAAAGTGAAAGTGAGGTGACCCATTGCCGCATGTTATGTGCTGTGTTAAGCACAAGTAAAATGTGGTTGACACTTAAATAGACCAATGGATGAAGTGGGCTGATTACCCTGCTATGTCTGTTTATTTGTGTGCATTTTCACTATTATGAATCTTTTGGGAACATGAGGCTGGTGAGATAGCTAAAGCTACTCCCAGACCATTCACACAAATGAATTTTTGCATGTGGCCATGAACATCCTGTTGTAGATTCCATAATAGTTTAAGAGTTACACTCTTAGTCATTTTCAACGTGCTGTTCAAGGGAAAAAAGCTAAACTACTAAATTTGTCACATTTTATTGAATGCACCTTGTCATCCAAGATGTGAAATCGTGTTAGATTGGAAGAAATAGTCTGCAAATTAATCTGGGCTTCTAGAAACCACAATTTAAACAGGGAGATGTGTCTATCAAACAAGCCCACAAAGGCAGCTTCATAAATGTAGTACCCCTTCCACGCAATGTCTAATTGGAACACCAGCACACCAACCTGATGGCATTGGCACCACAGAAACTACATCTAATTTTCCAGCCTACACTCGATATTCATTACCACCAGATCTTGCTACAGTTTTTCTCTATTTTTTGGTTGATTGGCGTTATGCTTTACATTTTATGACGTTTAAGACTGGTAAATCTGGGTATATGCTACTCTGATATTCACAGAGTAAACATAATCCCAACAGAGTGAATCAGTACACACCTATGACAATGGCTTCCTGTCCAGGATGTAGCTATCAAGTATGCCCCTGCCTTGTGTCGCCCAAAGACAGCAAATCCAATGTGAAAACAAATTGTGCCCCTCTGATTGTCCCACGTCTCATCCCACCCTCCTACGTCCTATAATTGTAGGTTAATAGTAAAGTAAAATGAGGCTTCCAGTGGTCACTTCAGTGACTATCCTTCAGGACTATCAAAGACTATCCTTAGGAAGAAGCTTCTAACAAAAGTTAGAACTTAAATCAGTAACAAGGAACAAGATCGAAGGAGACAACATATGTAAATGTAAAATATAAACATAGAGGAAAAAGCATTTATTCCAGATTGTGTAGCAAATTGTTTTACCATCTACCTCTCATTGAATATTTTCTTATATCATTCATAGGATGCTTGGGACATTTTAGATAATGAGCTTGATATACAAGCCTGATACCAACTTTTAGCAGTTTTGATATGCTCCAGCTGTCTTTTGAAGACAGCAGTGTGCGCAATACTACACAGAGACAGCCCTTGCTCATGATTAGATGGCTTTCTTGTCATTCTCAGTTCCTTGCTTATTATTGATGGTTTTCCACTCTATTCGTTGTTTCTCTTACCGGGGCATAGCAGGGTTACCAGTGCTTTTGATTGGCTAGGCTGTATTCTTTCACTGATGATTTCATGGAGCTACTTTTCTTTTAGTTGTTTAGCAAGAGCATGTCTTATTCTTCAGAGCATGCTGATGCTCTTTCCCTTGATCTCCCCCAACACATCCTTCCTCCTGAGATGCTGAATGATGGTCTTGGTGGTACCTTGGATCTTGTCCTTAAACTTTGTCTCCCCAAACGCCCTCCCGCCCAATGTTTCTCTGTGGGGCTAGGCACAGTAGGCAAGCATTGTTAATGCCATTGATATTGTCCCTGTGCAATATAGTGTTCCACCATCTCCATGGTTGTAGCTACTATTGACTTTGCTAGTGCCTCAGGCTTTTAAACTTTGCCAGCATTGACAAAGCCAATACTCACAACCAGCCGTGTTAAACATATTTAAAAAAATGAAAATATTATTTTTTATATTTTTAAGATGGCCACCAAATTGTGTGACTATACTCAAATAATTGTTCCTGTGGGACTCATTCAAACAAATGCATCATCTGCACTATTGTTTCGCTGCATATTATACACCAACAAATAATGATATTGGTAATTGGGAAATGAGCCTCATGATTTATTCAACTTTAGAATGATGCCTTGTATGATATGATCATTGAAAGTAGATGAAGGAACATGCATGAGTGATTAGATAACCTAGGAGTAACACATGAGGCGATCGTTTGACTGAGTCCCATAGGACAATTGTTTGAGCATACTTGTTTACTCTAAGCCCTGTGGCATACAGGGTTGTCCTTGTTTTGTTTACATGCCAAATTGTGTGAGGCAGTGGGTGTGCTCTGTGGTCATTTCTGGTCACTCAACGAGGTGGTCATATTGAAAGTATAAAAAACAATATTTTTTCTATTTTAACATAGCTGGCGGGCATTGGCAAATTCAATCACGTTACATTGGCAAGGCAAGACGGATTTGCTTTGCCAATGCTTTTTCAATTGTTGTATTCCTCTGAGGGTGTCCATAACGGGCTTCCCAGTATCATGTCCTTATATAGGCACAATTCGCCCTGCCCTTATTTAGGCATAAATTCCCAGGCCTTATTTAGGCATTAAACCATGCACTCCAAATACAGGCATGGTCTCCGACATCCGTCCACCCTAACGTCACAACGAGTTCATGAAGAACAGACCCTTAGGCTGTGGGAGTTTCCCTAGTCCAGGACTATTGATTTCTTCAAGGACTCATATATTATGCATGAACCATTATTCCTTAGGGGTTCATTCATGACGTCTTTCGCTGTCCGACTCACGTCAATACTAACATTCCTAGGTACTCTCAGGTATAAATATACCTTCCCTAGCCCTTGTAAACTAGAGGAGACCTCGACTTCAGAGGAGCCCGTTTCCCGGCCTGACGCACTGAGAAAAGACGCTGTCATCCCTGCACGCAGAGAGTCCAGCTTCCAGTGATCTAACTTCCCTTGCGGGGTGTTGGAGTTCGAGTCTGGCAAAGCAATTCCTACCTCTCTCATTCTTCAGGTATGGAGCTGATAAGAACCTAGAGGGACTCTTGGCATACTAGGCATACTAGGCTTAACATACTCTTAGTATACCATAGTAAGGAATACTTCACCTACTTCATACCTCTCCCTACACCTAGGTTAGGTTAGGTACATTGGGGTAGAACTAGAATAGAAACGTATCGTATGAGTACTCGCATTTTTAGCTCATGTTATTTATGTATGTGAATATACGCTAAAGGATAATGCTATCGCAGTATTATTTATTTCTACTGCTCACACTGTACATTATTTATCTCGCATACTGTCTTGTGATCGTAACAGCACATTTAACTTACACCAGAAACAAGACTGTTCAATAAATCTTTTATTGAAAACGCCCGTCTATTTCTTTCTGTGTAACTTGGAGAAAACTAAGCATGCACGATTGAGCTGAGTGAAATAGTTATCTATTGTTTCCACGACTCTGGGACACGTTCTGATTCTAAAGGGAAACATAGTGGTCATGTTTTGCGGCTGCCAGAAACTACTCCCTTCTTGTTGTCAAGGAGTTTCTAGTGGCCTCTGAGCTAGCTGGCACAAGTAATTAAGTTTAATATACTCGATAGGGACATACTGACCTTAGTCCTATGTCAAACCTATAGGATATATTATTCCAATGCGCAGAGCCTATTAGGGAAATAGGAGCTACACTACATGGCGCCCAACGGTTTGGTAAGGCGGTAATTCAACGTTAGATACTGAGTAACTCAGCCGTGCTTTTTTCTCTCAGAAACCCCTACCCATATACTCCAAAAGACGTCTGGAGTGGGCAGGGTTAAGTATCCACCAAGGCTACATAGGAAAACACCCTATATATTAGCTGTTTGGTTAGCTCAACGTTGAAGGATACAGTGTTCCAAAATATTGTGCACCTTATCTTTGTTTCCTTGAAACTTGTTCTACATCTTTCAAAAACCAAAATGAATAACACCGGAAACGGTGGAGCTGCGGCTGATCCAGCCCAAGCAGCAGTTTTTAACATTACAGGTTTAAATGAAACCGAGGAGGGTGTTAAAGACATCCCTCAAAACTTAAGAAGAGCCATCACTCTAAAACTTATAAAACATGGCCTACCGCCAAGAGGAGGTAGAGCAGTTTTCGTGATAGAGGCACATGAATCCTTTCAGACAGAGGTATTCTATTCATGGGTAATACTTCCTGAATGCAATCCAATATCACACAAATTTCACTTCTACAAAGAAGATGATCCACCAGAGGAATACATTCCTTTCGAGGATATTGAAATTCCATTAACATACCAGGAGCATCAGCTCTGGTTTAAAGGCGCCCTAAAACATCACAAAAACAATACAAGGCTCGGTGCACTAGGTAGACCAGGAGCAACATGGCCGATTCTAGCCGGCTACACACCTCATCCTGAACTGGATATAATGTCAGATGAGGAACTACTTACTCAAATACAAGAGTTAATAAAAATTTACAGACAATTGGTCCAATATGTCATGCAGACTTTTACAGTCCAGCAACCATTAACACTTCCAAATCCAACTCCCCAACAGGGGAATACACTAAAAATTACACCACAGACTCTATACGCAGTCATGGGTAAAATGCCCACAAAACGTGAGCAAATTCCGTTCTGGATAGCTCAAAAAATTACTCAAATCGAAGGAGTATTTCCAAATACTAGCCCGTATGAGAAACACAGAATCCTAACAATCAGTTTACCAATGGGGATCACACCACAACTGGAAGACTGCACCACTTGGGGCTCAGTCTTTGCTGCCATCTATACTAAAACACATGGCATTCCGTCCATTGCGGTAATACCTGATGTCCTCAAACAAATTCAAAATGAATACGGGGCAGAGCCTGCTCTAAATTTAGGTATGAAATTACTGAAAAATTTCGACCAGGTCTCAACAATAATATTATCTAATATTAAAGGAGAGGCAGCAGCAGTTGCGATCCGCCAAAAATTAAGGGAATTTGATGTTACAGAACATCAAACAGAGCTACCCAGAATAATAGAACAATCTTATGCAGAATTAGGCAGAGATAGTTTGGGTGGAAGACCAGTGAAGCCGAAGCTATCTGAAAGTCCTGAGAAGGACTCCATCAAACAAACTCCTACATCTTCTAAAAAGAAGTGGGAAACTAATAAACAAATTTCAAACGAGAAACGTTCTCAATCCAGAGGTAGGTCTCCTCAAAAGGAGCCCTCTGAAAGGAGGTATAACCTCAGGAATAGGGATAATTTGAGAAAACCTGACAGGTATCAAGATACTGATACACGTTCCTCTCGTCCCTTTCAGATCTCATCACAGACTTCGGAAAAAAGAGGACGGACGGAACACAGAGAAGAATGCGTGAAATCGAAAGACGACAAACACGCTCCAAAAACTAAAACAAAACCTCAATTCTCCAAAAAGAAAGTAGCAGGTCTAAAGATCAGACATGCCGAGGATACTGAGAACACAACTCAAGAACGGAGAATGGGCTCAGACAATGCTGGACAGTGCAGCAGAAGTCACAATAGTTCGCCAGAACCTGAAGGAACTTCTGGAGATAGTGGACTTGAATGAGTACATTAAAGTAGAGACTGTAGACACCAGGGTTAGTACTCCACAAAGGTTATATGAAATAACACTCCGGATGGAGGGAGACAAACCTAGACAGGTGAAAGCACTTTTTTGGGAAAGACTATCAAAGGGCTATGACATACTTCTAGCAGAAAAAGACTGGCCACCACAATTTGTCAGGGAGTGCCCACATGGCGAGGACATTATTATGCCTGCCTTCTCCAACCATATTCCAAGTCACCTAAAATATACATATGCCAGGAAATGGGCAGTAGCCCAGGCCCCAGCATTATATAAAAATCATGTAGGATGGGATGAGGATTCACCTCACCATAAAATACATCTGAGACATGAACCAACTGCACAACGGCAGTACCCAATAAAGCAAGAAGCTAAAAAACAGGTCAGGGAGATCTTAGATCAACTTGAATACCAAGGGGTGATTGAAACATGCACCTCCTCAATGAACAATGCTTTGTTTCCTGTCTCCAAACCAGACAATACATATCGTCTAGTTTTGGACTACAGACACCTAAACACTTTTGCAGTGCAAAATGCACATAGCACAGCATTAATGAATAACATTGTGCGTAAAAAATATAAAACAACATTAGGCATCTCAAATGGTTTCTTTTGTCAAAACATAGCACCTGAAAGCAGGTACTTAACAGCATTCTCCATAATGGGGACCCAGCGTCACTTTTGTCGACTCCCACAAGGGTTCAAGAATAGCCCAGGTTTAATCTCAGCGAGGGTAATGGAGTTACTACAAATTTATGACAATAAGGCATTGTCCTATGTCGATGACATCTATCTGACAGACGATGACCTGGACAAACACTTGAACAGGGTGAGCACCATTATATTGGGTTTCGCCTCTGAGGGCTACAAATTCAACTTTAAAAAGTCCAGAATTGCCCATCTCAATGTCCTATTTCTAGGATATGAGCTTTCAAGTGAAGGCAAGAGCTTGGCAGCTAACTTTTTAGAAAAGTGTGCGCTGCTCCAACCTCCAAAAATGCTAAAAATCTTAAAATCCATCCTGGGTTTCCTAAATTTTGGAAGAACGTACATTCTAAATTACGCAGAAAGGGTTAAACCTCTCTACGCATTAATCAAACCTGATTTTTCGATAAGAAACTGGACACAAGAACACACAGAAATCTTGCGTTCACTTCAGGCTAACATGTTAGCAACAAATCACTTACAAACATGCGTAAGTCAACGCAATTTGGTGATCCGAATAATTTCGGGTCAATGCGGATTTACCTACTTAACTTTCAATGAGGGTGAGAAAATACCAATAGCGTACAAATCTCATTTGTACACACAAGCGGGAATGCGCTTCAGTTCAACTGAAAAAATTCTAACAGCAGTTCAAACTGCTGTAGCAAAAGAAAGAGCCTTAGCCCAAGGGAAACGCATTATTGTCGTCACCCCCGTACCAGCTTTAGAAGCGGTTACAAAAGCGAGCATTCCAAATGCTAAAGCATTACATCCAAGATGGATACAATGGGTTAATTCTCTTGCTGCAACAGATGTTGAATATGTTTTTGATCTAGATTTAAAAACACAAGCATTCCTGCAGTATGAACATGAATGTCCCCTGCCTACTGAAATTCTGCCTCTCGATCAGTACGAATTCATAATTTACACTGACGGATCCGCACAACCCGCAATAGGGAGTAAGCAAGCTTACAGTGCAGCGTGTGCAATCGTTAAAGGTCGCATGCGAAATGGCATCTTCAGACCTATGGTCACAAAAACGCAGTCTCTAGGAGATTGTACAGCTCAGCGAGCTGAACTACAAGCATTCAAACTGGCACTTGAAAGTACAGATCGAGAATTCCCCACACTAATAGTGTGCGATTCCTTTTACTGTGTTCAGTCGTATAATGACTATATACAAAACTGGCTTGAAAATGGTTTCAAAGATGCGAAAGGTGGCACAATAAAGCACAAAATGCTTTGGGAACAAGTAGTTCAGTTGAAAAACGAACTACCAAAGGCTCACGTGATCCACACACTGAGTCATCAACGTGATGGCGTTCACGTTGCAGGGAATTCATTGGATGATGAAGACGCAAAGGGGGCTGTGCAGACGGCTTCCGTAGCTACGATCACTCGTTCCAAAACAAAAATAGACGGTGAGATGTTGGCTGTCAATGCTTCGAGCAAAGGCAGCAGTGCAGCGTTACCAAAAAAGTTTCCACTCAAGTACTCTTATGTAATTGATGCGAACAACGTTCCTTTTGCTCGAATCCCTGGAGTGGGGGATAGGGTAATTCCAAACATGCAACGAAGAGCAGCCTTGATTTATGAAACACATTTGGGGGAAGGTCTGGCACATCAAGGGATCTCTAAAACAATTTCGACGTTAAAAGAGATGTACTGGTGGCCTGGAATGAATACAGAAATTCACATATTCATCAACAACTGCTTAGACTGTAAATTACAGCGAGAGAGCCACCAGACACCATGCTGCGAATGCGGCAACCCAGTGCAGACACCATTGTTAGACAGCATTAGACTATCTACGCACCTGCGTCCTCCTGGACAAAGGCATTCCCACAAATACTGAATTCAGGTTCCTATGGTTATGGCCTCAGCGCTCAGCTGACGCTCGAACTGTTATAAAAGATTTGCGAGTCTTTATCGGCATATACGCAATAGGCACGCTACATTCTGACCAGGGTCCTGCGTTTAGCTCTCGGGCTTACAAAGAAGCCATGGCCAGTCTGGGCGTTGCATTGCGGTACTCCTCTCCATTCCATCCTGAGGGAAATTCGGTTGTGGAAAGGAAAAACCGGGACATAAAGCAGTCTATAACAGCTAGGGTATTAGGTTCGGGTGATGGGTGGGTCAAACACCTTAGTGGGGTACAACGCTCATTGAATAATCTGCCAAGAAGTTCTCTAGGGGGGTCACTCCATATGAGGTCCTATTTGGGACAAGAATGTGGGTACCGGACCTTGAACACGTAGGCACAGTGGTGGAAAATAAACCTTTTGATATCAAAGATCGTTTGGCTGTTTTACAGGACTTAAACAAATTAAGAACGAAACAAAGCAACGTATTCCTACAGCCAACCACCACTGGGGAAAAATCGGCGGTCCCAGCAAGGCCTGTCTGGATTCCAAAAGTTGGGGATCTAGTCAGAGAAAAAATTGCGGACAAGAAGGAATTTGGACCTTCTTACAGACAACCAGTACCTGTCCTAACAGTTCAAGGAACAAGAACAGTACTTCTGCCGCCCCTTGCTGGAAGAAAGGAGAAAAGATTTGTGTCCATCGACCTCATCAAACCACAGTATGTGGCCAATACTAAATAGTAGGCCTCGTGGACTCCGACCTAGTAGCAGACGCACTCCTCTCGCTACTATCCAAGAGGTTCAGACTGAAAGACTGATAACCATCGAGAATTCAGCAGTAACAGATGAAGGACTAAGCAACAACGCTATGGAACTCATCCCTCTTGAACACCAAGTAACAGTTCGTCCAAATACGCCTGTCTACACCAACGTAGCAAGTGATCGACTGGTTCCAGTGATTTCTACAAAATCCTGATGCAATTCCAACAATTGATAGAACTGCTTCTGGCTATTTCATTAACTTTGATACGTTCTCAGAAGATCCGAGTGAACCTGAAACGACGCCAGCATCATTCAAATTCAAGCAGCAAGTACAAGACTTTCTTCACTTTCTGAAAAAGACTTATTTGGTTTCTCCATGGATTGAACTCTGGATTATATCTGGACTTTTTGTTTTTCTGCTCTGGCTAGCTTTGGTTACAACTGTGAGCGTGCTTCTAAGTGGCAGATACATCCATGTGAACACTGAAGGAAAAGGCGTGAACGTACTTTTGAAACCTCATAAATCTTCCCATCGTGAAGCAAGAGACTTGTCATCAGTGAACATCACAGCTGTTCCTATACACGATGGTATAGTGTGGGACAAAACAGATTTTGATATATTCGGTCCGACGGAACAATTGAACATTCCACATTTGTTTAAAATTTCACTAAGTGATCTAATCTCGTCCAGTACCTATTCTGATGATTGGGACTTTGAGACTGTTAATGACATAATGTTTGACCTAGAAAAATCTGCTGCATTTTCTAAAAATGAATATTTAGAGGGTTCATCAGACTATGAACAACTGTATTGTTATAACCACTATGGTCATCATTATTTGCATAAATCTGCATATCCAAGAAATGTGTTTATGTTTAACCAATGGGAACATTGTCCTACACCACCTAAAGGTAGTTCAAAAACATTTGCTAGTAAATTTCCATATTTTTCAGGTTATAATACATCTGATCCAGAAATGTTTTTACTATAAAAATGTAAACAAGACAGGACTGAAAATTATGTTAACAAATACAAAACAGATTTATTCTGCATTATTTAATGCCCAACTGTCTAGACAGGGTTTCGACTTTTGGAAAGACACAATAGACACAAAAACTGTGTGGGGTGCTAAAGAATGGCAAGTGCAGGGGATAGAAGCTTTATTTAGAGCCTGTATCATCCCTGAACAAATAATGTTTTTGAATGAAACAATCCAACAAACATCTTGTCTTGGATTAGCCAAGATCAAAGAGATGAACACACCTTCTGTACCAGCACCTGCAAGAAATAACGAAACACAGGCAGTGGTGACAGTTGACAATATACTACAACTCAACAGATCTAATCCTGATTGGAAAAAATGGTTGATCTGGCCCACAGACACGAATAACTGTCAGGAAAGATTCCTGAATAAAACTCAGGGCTTTACTATTAACAGGCCAGACCCAAGATATGTCCAAAGACAACATCCGGGGGTAGTAACAACATACAGTGTAGGGAAACTATGCCTCGATTGGCTGCATAAGTCTACACTACAGGATGTGAAACAACACTTAACCTTACTTACAAAGGACGCAGACCTTAGGGAATTCTTGCTTGGACCAAGAAAACCGCGTCAAAAACGTTTCATATATGCCGGCATTTATGCTGCCTACAATGAAGCATGGAAAGTATCACAGATGGAGGCCGCAGAACGAATACGTGAACTTGATCGTATTAATTTAGAGAAAACACTCTCTGTGGTCGACAATGGGTTAACAACTTTGTCCTCCAGAATATATTCACTGGACGGCATTGTATCCTCTGCTATCGACATACTAGAACAAGATTTGGCGATGTTACAACAAGGCCAATCTCAATTACGTTCTATTGTGTTATTAAGCTGGACGCTGCAATCTTTGCGAGCGGGCTATGTGCCTTGGCGTTTATCAACACAACGGCTCTGTTTGCAGAATACAATCTCACTGATAAACAGATCGAATTGGCACAAAGAGGAGCAAGGTATACAGTGCTGAGCATTGAAAAACTGGAAAAGTTACCATTCACAGTGGCAGAAAAACCAGCTACAGAATGGCTTATTCATGGCAAAATCACACTACCTGTGACTACTTTTCAGTTTCAGTATTGCCTCAGACAAATGCAAGCAGGCAAATATGAAAGGTTGGGTAAGGAATACATTAAGACATCTTGGGATTTACCGTATACATATAGATGTTGGAGTGGGCATCGTGAAGTGTTTTTGAATGGTACAAACTGTAAACGTGCACTAAGCGGTTCGCTTATATGTCAGGACATTTCTTTACACGGGGCTTGTAATGGTTCTGTGGCAAATTTGTCTTGCCATCAGCAGGGTACACCAGCTGCTGTGATTAATCCAACGTTTGGACAACTTTCTAATGGGAGTTACCTCACGTTGAATGATCAGAGTTGCTGTGGCATGCTGCCAGGTATCCCATATCTAGTAACGGTCAACTCCAGGGTCACTTGCTGTATGCAAGTATTGTTTGCCCCAATAGACACAGTCAGGGAGTCGCCTCTATGGCCTTCGCTGAACGTCTCTTTTATAAGATTTGATACTTTGAGCAGAATGAAAGCCATGCTTTTACAGCAAACAGTGCCTTTGACCTCGGCCAAAGAAACCTATGATCTACAAGTAGCAAGGACTTCGGCTGAGATACAGACTTTAATACGTACAAACTGCCCTATACATTTCGTAGAAATGATAGGACGAATCTTCAATATGTCTGATACAACCGGAATTATACATGTATTTAAGAGCATCTGCTCCGGTCTGTTATCACCTTTCCAGGCAATACTCGGAATCATCCCGAACTTTGCACATTCGGTGTTTGGTGGCATACCATTAATTCTAGCACTTGTTGCCGGAATTCTATTTCTCTTCCTGCTATTGCGCTATGGCCAGCCTATTCGCCGACATCACTCCGAGCGATATGGAGAAAGCTCTCCTTGAAGGAAAGTGCCGTGAGCAAATAGTAGAGCTTTTGGGCATAAATCGTCTACGGGACCTTAATACCACGTGGTTCCTATCATTCAGACCAATCTGGCAAGATTGCATCTTACCTGTTCTACGATGCCTGCTATGCGGTGTAGAATGCGTGTTGGACACCTGTCTAACATATCCATCGGATACGCCAACGGATGTCGATACTCTGCTGGACCAGATAACGGCCCATGCTCTGTGTTGTCCCCAGAGGCTGCCAATCCTGATGTCAGCATTCATTGAGATCTCACAGACGCTTCCGGCTGCTGCTGAGGTACGAGAAAGATCTACAGGCACACAGGTAACAACGGACGCGAACATTGTTGCGGCGACCAATGCTGAAAGCGATGCTTCACATCTCTGTGCGATTAACCTGCTTCACGAGGTGTTCCAACTAACACCAACTACAGTGGATGATGTTTTGTCTATAGAAATAGATGTTCTCATGTTTACACCAGACCCGTAAACTGACTCTGATTCAGCATACAGTGTTCCAGAGATGCAGTAACAATTTGGCCTTCATTCTACAAGAACTTGGAACTCTACCAAAATTGAACTTTTTCCCATTTTTTTCAAACGAAAATGTCACTTCAATCTGCTTAAAGTAGAACTAGCCTTATAGTACAGACTTGGCGGTCCTTCCACAGACATTTAGTCATCTTATGTGTCTAAAAACAGTTCATTGATTTTCATGACATGAAATGATTTTGATTTTTGAACAACTTATCGATCATTTTTTGTCACATGTAAATATTATTGCTTATTTCATTCCAATTGCATTTATTTTCAAAACTATATGCCTGAAATGAAAAGCTGTTGCTTCAAATGTACAGTACCTTTTGCATTTTATATTATGTTTTTTAATATTTTTAAGAAATATTTTTTAAATATGCGGTGCTCCATTTTATGTTTAGCATTTTAAATGTTTAGCATTTTAGTATTATCGTATACACAAAAGTGGAGTGGGTGTTGTATTCCTCTTAGGGTGTCCATAACGGGCTTTCCAGTATCATGTCCTTCTATAGGCACAATTCGCCCTGCCCTTATTTAGGCATAAATTCCCAGGCCTTATTTAGGCATTAAACCATGCACTCCAAATACAGGCATGGTCTCCAACATCCGTCCACCCTAACGTCACAACGAGTTCATGAAGAACAGACCCTTAGGCTGCGGGAGTTTCCCTAGTCCAGGACTATTGATTTCTTCAAGGACTCATATATTATGCATGAACCATTATTCCTTAGGGGTTCATTCATGACGTCTTTCGCTGTCCGACTCACGTCAATACTAACATTTCTAGGTACTCTCAGGTATAAATATACCTTCCCTAGCCCTTGTAAACTAGAGGAGACCTCGACTTCAGAGGAGCCCGTTTCCCGGCCTGACGCACTGAGAAAGACGCTGTCATCCCTGCACGCAGAGAGTCCAGCTTCCAGTGATCTAACTTCCCTTGCGGGGTGTTGGAGTTCGAGTCTGGCAAAGCAATTCCTACCTCTCTCATTCTTCAGGTATGGAGCTGATAAGAACCTAGAGGGACTCTTGGCATACTAGGCATACTAGGCTTAACATACTCTTAGTACACCATAGTAAGGAATACTTCACCTACTTCATACCTCTCCCTACACCTAGGTTAGGTTAGGTACATTGGGGTAGAACTAGATTAGAAACGTATCGTATGAGTACTCGCATTTTTAGCTCATGTTATTTATGTATGTGAATATACGCTAAAGGATAATGCTATCGCAGTATTATTTGTTTCTACTGCTCACACTGTACATTATTTATCTCGCATACTTTCTTGTGATCGTAACAGCACATTTAACTTACACCAGAAACAAGACTGTTCAATAAATCTTTTATTGAAAACGCCCGTCTATTTCTTTCTGTGTAACTTGGAGAAAACTAAGCATGCACGATTGAGCTGAGTGAAATAGTTATCTATTGTTTCCACGACTCTGGGACACGTTCTGATTCTAAAGGGAAACATAGTGGTCATGTTTTGCGGCTGCCAGAAACTACTCCCTTCTTGTTGTCAAGGAGTTTCTAGTGGCCTCTGAGCTAGCTGGCACAAGTAATTAAGTTTAATATACTCGATAGGGACATACTGACCTTAGTCCTATGTCAAACCTATAGGATATATTATTCCAATGCGCAGAGCCTATTAGGGAAATAGGAGCTACACGGGCAGCTAATTTTATTTGACGGCTATTCTTCTTTTCTCCACGGTCACCACTGCTAAGAATGCGTACCTGCGAGAGGTCTGCAGTCATGTGAACTAGATAATGGCCATGCAAGCATCGAAATTTGCTATGTGCACTAGAAACCTCTTGCTTGCTACAAATGCTTTAGACAATTGACAGATTTAGTAATATATTTCAGAGTGTCCAAAAGCTAAACATTTGTGAATTAGCATTAGCAAAGTCTTTATAAAAAAGCAAAAAATAAAGAACCAGCTAAGATCTACAAACGTATTCACCAAAGGCCTATCTATCTATAGGCAAGAGAGTAGCCCAAAAAATAAAATACCCTCCACTTCTACCAGATCCCAAATAGTGATGAATGCGAATGTGAGGTGAAGGACACTGGCAGACATTTAGGGTATTGCTGTGCCCCACGAAACTCAGAAATTTCCTTTTTTTCCCTCCATCCTTATTTCAGTGTTTTTTTCATTCTTTCTTCCTACTTGCAGCCAAAATAAAACACCCTCCACTTCTAACCAGATCCCAAATAGTGATAAATGCGAATCTGAGGTGAAAGACCGTGGCAGTCATTTAGGGAATTGCTGTGCCCCACGAAACTCAGAATTTTTCTTCCTTTCCTCCATCCTTATTTCAGTCTTTTTTTCATTCTTTCTTCCTACTTCCAGCCATTCTTTATATCTTTTTTTTCAGACGTATCTCCTTCCTGGTTTCCATCCTTCATCCATCCATCCGTTCATCCACCTATCCATCTTTCTCTTCATCCATCCTTCTGCCCTTTGTTCTTTTTCCATGCCCATCCATCCATTCTGCTCTCCATTCATATATCCTCCTTCTTTCTTCAAATTGATCCACCGTTCTCTTTATCCAGCCTTCCTTTAACCCAGTCATCATCCATCCATTGAGTCCTTGTTCATCCATCCATTCACCCACCCATCCCTCCCTCCCTCCATCATCCATCCATCCATCTATCCATCCATCCATCCCTGAGCCCCCTTCCTTATTTCCACATTCTATTGTTCCATTTCCCCCTACCCACAACACCGTTACACTGACCTCTTGCAGTGGTATTAGTTTGCTTCTCTTCAGAGACCAACAGTATCTGATAAAAGTCAAAAGAGCTAAAAACAAAAATGTAAATGTTTTATGTTAATCAGAACCGCCAAGAGGCAACCACTATTGCCTCAAGCTGCTAAAGGGTTATTCACAGCTCTTTCCATCTTAAAAATGTATCTTTCTACTATGAAATAATTGCAAATGTATCTTGAAACTGTATTGATAAAATAGAAGGCTCAATTCTGGTTGACACCTGTTAAAATTAAAACATGGCATTTGGGTTTTCCCTGCAAACCTAAATGGCTGCAGGGTAAGGGACAGGCAGCACATGTCAAAATAATTAAATTATTTTACCATGTTTAAGAATAGTACTGCTAACATTAGGTAAGTCACCTCGAAGGAGTGTTTGAGGCCCAAAATACCTAGGTGCACAGTGGGTAGAAGTTAGACTTGAAAACCCTGAGGCTGGCACACCTCAGCAATAACAAGATTCAAAAGTGCCATAAAGTTACGCCCGAAAACCATTGCCATATAGCTTTGTAAATGCCTGCTTTAGGTACTCATATTCTCATAACTTGGCTCAGGGAAGGCTATTGTAATAACAATGTGCTTTTTATTAAGAATCTAAATCAAAGTTGAACATAAATTTTGGTAAATATGTCCCAAAGGTGGTTTCTATAAAATGTGTGCAACTCTGCCTGGGTGATACATCTGTGTTCAGAAATGCCTGGGCCAAGATCTCACAATAGTGTAGTTGTGGCTATGAGAAGAAGGAGCTCTCTTCATGATCTCAGGCAGCATGATGCTGGATGCCACTCTATGTGTGTGCATGGTTAAGCGTCTCCACCGCCTAGAACACACTAGCATCTCCATACTTGTGGGGAACCAGAGAACTGTTCCACGAGCTGCGTGGAGTACCTAGTATTGAAGGGGGCAGAATTCAGCACTGGGCAAATGATTATATATTTCTTTCTGTGCAAACAGATGCCATGATTTACAGGAAAATGGAGTGTCAAGCTTTATAATCCGTCTGTTCCAAAATGTTGGTCTTTCCATTGAATGTTATCTCAGTTTCCAAGACGAAGTAAAGTATTTTCTTGTGTTGTCAGTTCATGTCTGGAACATGTATAAGAAAGCATTTTACAGTAACTGGTGCATTGCAACACATTGGTTCCCTTAATTTTCGTCACCTTCTTTAACCTTTGCTACACTTTTTGTACCTGATGTGTTTTTTCCAAGCAGTTGGATTTTGCCTCTTCCCTGATCTCAAAGGAAGTTGTGTGACTTCCTAAAACGTCATCATTAATCTTCATCTTCAGTCAAGAGCTAAATGATTGCCCAGAAGTTTTTCTCCCCTTTCTACTTTCATCCTTTTAAGTGGAACCGTTTGAAGGAGACATATGACACCATTCACATCTACTAGTCAGTGCAGGTTGGCACTTGGGCTACTGGGAGAAGTCACCTTTTCCTTCTACAATATAGAAGGAAATTCACCAGACCTTCTCAGAATGACACTGAGCCTGGGTAGCATCTGAACTGGACTTGGTAGACTCCAATTCCCCACAGTGATACTAATTAGATATTCCCTATGCAGGTAGGAAGTCTGAATGGCACGGCTCAGGATCTATTCGGAACATTTGGGCAGCTGTTTGCTGGAGGATTCCTGGCGGGAAGACAAGAGGTGGTTATTTACCGAAGCATCCAGTTCTGCTTATATAGGGATGTGTGGGGAAGGAAAGAAAAGACGGTGTGCCTTGGAGGTACAATAGGATAAGGACGTGGGGAGACCCAATATACCCTTGGAGGCTTGGGCAGTTAGATCAATTATAAGTAAAAGTGCCTACAATGGATTTCGTTTGAGAAATATAACTTTTGGTGTACTATACATCAAATGACTTAGTGGTTCAGTCCAATCAGATCCTGAGCCTTTGAAAAATCAATGCATACGTCAAAATTAAGAAAATTTAAACATTCAATGAATGTGAAAACAGAGAAACACGGGGATTTCTTTTTGAAAAAATACAAACATTTTTACTGTTTTATCTGATTACAGTAAATTTTAGTTTTCATAAATGTAATTGTATGCATTATGTTTACATAGGGGTATTTGTTATATGCAATATTCAACGTCCTGAAGATGGTCTGACGGACAAACGCCACGAAAGACCGAAACGTCGACTCCATCATCTATTTCCCAAATATTTATAGTTTTTAAGTAACTGCTACCTGTATCCCCAGACATGTTACTTCTTTAATTATTTTGGAATGGATGTATATATTCATGATTTGCAGGACAATTTTTATACCCTCTTTCATGATGTTTTGCTGGATTAATTTCTCTTGATTGTACCCTCTTCAACTTGGTTTGAAGAGGGTACAATCTTTCTCTGTTTTCACATTCATTGAATGTTTAGATTTTCTTATTTTTGACGTATGCATTGATTTTTCAAAGGCTCAGGATCTGATTGGACTGAACCACTAAGTCATTTGATGTATAGTACACCAAAAGTTATATTTCTCAAACGAAATCCCTTGTAGGCACTTTTACTTATAATTGGAGGTACAATGGCCTTATACAAAATATAATAGTATCATGTGTATTCAACAAAAGGTCTCTGGTTTGAGCTTCCATTTGATCCTGGCCTCTCTTATCCAGGCTGATCCCAGTCACCACTGGTTTTAGTACTATTCTGGACAGGTTTACCACTGAAGGGAAATGTGAGGTACCTCATTTTAATAGATCAGCACTAAAGACAACTGACAGAAAGTTCCAACAGAGGCATTTTTTCATCCTTAAAAATTCCCAGAAAAGTTCTTTCTGAAGTTGTTTTGCATTAAAGTTAAAGAGTGCTCCAAGACAGTGATGAACGGAGTGTGAACTTTTTTAGGGTACGTTTATACCCTATCACCAATAACAAGCCAATGACTACTACAAGAAAACTCCCACTCTATAGATTTCAGATGACAACTGAACAAGGCCTCAGTCCTTTCCTAGGAAAGAACTGAGATCTGATTTCCTTTATACTCAAGCATTGGAAGTGATTCTCTAAGCTCAAAGCAGCTGACTCCCTGTTGTCCCAAAGAGATAACGGCCAAAGAATGACATCTCTATGGAAGAACCACGTGACTATTTGGGTCTGGACTTTGGCTGGACCTTGGCTGATTTAGTGCCTGAGCTTCTATCCCACTGCTATTTGTGTTCTGATGTCCTAGTAGCTGTTTCTAGCATCCCTGTAGCTTTCAGTATAATGAGGAAAAGGATATCCAACAACTTTAAAGTTTGGATTTACAACATTTTTTCCTCTGTGCAGGACTGTGGCAAGGTGCTGAGAGTCCCTAAGGTAGGGGCAATGGCAGTGGGCAGAATTTTCATGGTTCTCCACCCTCAGCATTTCGCCACAGATCGCAACCTTACAGCATGACCTTGCAGAATGGGTATCACGCCTCCTGGCTCTCACTCTTGCCTGCACCAAGATTTTGAAGAACCTACATTTTGACTAAGTCCAAATGTAGAGAAGCAGAGTGAGTGAAACAGTAAGGTGGTCACAGAGATTAAAGGATAACAGCAGCTACATTTTTTGAGTTTGTCTCCAAAACCCATGGCTTCAGTGAGACCCTGAATTTGATGTATCTGGCCTTGTGAATCCCTCCTCCACCACTGTATACCACTCTGCCCTGCTGGAGGACTTTGGTTTCCAGAAAAAAAGACCAAGGGGCTTATTTAGTCTTTGGCGCCAACAGGCTGTACATTGTTCCAACAAGGCAGTCGAGGCATGTACACCACAGCTTGGTAGACTGCAGCCTGCCATATATAGAGATCGTCACCTGTCTCTATGCCTTCAGAGGAGCCGTAGGGCATCAGCTCACATTAAGGCACTGAAACTTTGCTGTGGTGCCAGGTGGTATATTCAGTGCATCCGGAAGTTTTTTGATTTTCAAAAACAAACTCACAAAGCAGGAGGTTTTTAAAAAAACAAAATGACCCTGACAGACAGGGAGTTTCACCCAGTGTGAGTGATGGTCATTTAGTTGTTTTCATGTCAGGGCAGCCAGGCGTATTCCTGGCAGGACCAAACAAGAAAAATAGTGCTTCGGAATGTCCCCCCCAAATTAGGTTGGGGAAGAGCGGATGATCTGAGGTACTTTGACTGATGGCCAAATGTAAGTCAGGCTGTCGATCAAAGGTTTGCACTGGAGGAGCCAACGGAGGCTCCACCTGCAGAAATATGATGGTTCATCTGACTTTAAATAAAGCGGACAACATGGGAGCTTGCAGAGGGGGTACTCTACCATGTTTGTTGGTACAATAACCTGTCCTCCAAACTTTAAATAAGTCCTCAAGTGAGAGTGTACAGAGGGAATCCCCTGCAACAGGTACCTAAGTGATCCCAGTGGTGAACCACCTTTGGCCACTACAGATTTCAAGTTGGTCACACTAGGTGGGTTTGGTGTCAGAAATGCACATCAGTGAAAATCCGAACACAGTGTATCTGGCCTCATTGAGGTGTCTTTAGCCAAGCAATCTGCTTTGCCAGACTGAAAGGAGTTGAGAGTATGAGTGTGAAGTTAAAACGGTTGAAACCCTAGGCTTTACCCAACCACTGCGCTTTGTCTGAGTGGGCCTGAAAAGGTGCCAAGGACCCAGTCACCCATATTTACTTTTGCATCACTATTGTTTCTCATGGGAACGTCTTCACATTTTCTCCAGAAAATCATACCTCCTGACCCCTTAAACATTTGTTATTATTTTGGTATTGCTTTAATTATTACATGCTTTCTTTCCACTAAATCGGTTTCAGAATTTTATTGTTTCAGTTCTTGCATTTACTGTTGTTTTGGTGGTGGTTAAATACCTTTCTCACAAAAAACTATTTCCTGCGCTATAGCTGCAAGAAGTCATCGAGGATATTTAATTTAGGCCTGCTCATTACTTCTTTGGAACTGGATCACTTAATTTTGTGGAAAGTCAATTCTTGATATTCCCCTAGTTAAAAGTCCAGATTCTCACAGCACACAATTCCAATATTTTCGATGTAAGTGTAATGGGGCCTGAGTTTGAAAATGTCACACATTGATGCACAAATAAAACCGTTTTTTTTTTTATTTTAACAAAGGAGGACATATTGTTTCCTTTTCTGTTAAATGGCAATACATTTCAAAGCCATTTTATCTAAAGTCTGGAAAAAAAAGGTTTGTGAAATTGTTTTCTTTTTATTCAACCTTAACCCGGTCATATGGTTAGCTGGCTCATACACGTATTTTGATGTATACAACCAGCCTGATTTGCTGTTGGAAATCTAGTAACAGGCAAATTAGCAACTAGAGTCAAGTCGATGTATGGTAATTTGTGATATAGGTTAAAGTTCGAATTTCAAACTTAGTTTTCGAAGTGAATGCTTTTTAGCTAAAACTAAATGGTTTTAAAAGTACATGTTTACAGCTATGTGCCTAATACTAATAAACATTCCTGCCTATTGGTTTTACTTAATTGATTAATTTTAGTGATGACTGACTTTGACAATGTATAATCATGCTAAGAACTACATTTTCTTCAACCAATCTAGGCCTAAAACTACATACATGGAGGAAAGTAAGGAGACAATGCTGGACTCTTCTGGACTGTTCCATTTGTGCAAGGCACTACCCTGGGAGAGAGCACTAATGGTAGGTGTGAGTACCCAAGAGAACCAACATTTAGGCAGGGACAGCAATTTTCTTGCTATTGCTTTGCCTCAAAAAATATATAATTACAGTTTGCTTTAAAAAAGCAAAACAGTCAATCGTAATTGCGGGATAGAGACCAATTATCACTACCCAGACATTTTATATGATTTAGCTACTTATTTGTGTGTATCTTCCCTTATTTTCATTAAGTGAAAACATTGTAGATTTTAAAATACACAACAATTTCTGCTTAGTAACATGAGGCCTTTGTTGGCTTCATTTGATCTTAGTGGGAAAGTAGATGCCACTGTTGGCCTCTCACAATCAGTACAGCTGCTGGTCTGTAGTGGAAACTTTAAGAAAATGTTGCCAAGGAGGAGTGGAGAGAGTGTCCTTTTTTGCAACAACTAGGTAACTCAACCTCACCAAGAAAGATTATTAATATGAGGAGAAAGGATCCAGTAACATGACAGCGATTTTCAGATGGAAGACAAATAGTGTTTGCAACGTTTTCTGCCCCCACCATTAACCTCTCTATAACTAGGTCCTCCCAGGTTCTTCCATCCATCCTATTTCATTTAATCTTCATCTCGTTCATTTGTCTTTTTTAATGCTCTCATTATTTTTTCTATTTCATTCAATGTCGATGTCCATAACATCCAGTAGAGCTGAAAAGAATCAGGCAACATTTAAAGGCCTCAAAGAGTACTCTCAGTCATGGATGAACAACTATTGCTCAATGATTAATTTGTAAAAAGTTAAGTGCTAGGGCCAAAGGTATTTCTTGGGAGTCCACTGCAGCTGGTGCTGCCCAGCTCCTGCCACTACTGCCAAATGCCAGTGACAGCACTACCGACCTGGTAGTTTTTAAAAAGTACATCAAATCGGCACTGAGGAATTCTGTTGAAAATAAAATGTGCACATAGTACCATCGTGTGGTTGATAAATATGTGGCAGTGTTTAGAAAAAGGTGCAGGTGCCGAGCACCGACAAACACCGGCAAAAATTAAGCACTGCTATTACTCACAGCTTGACTGCAAAGCAAGATTACACTTCCAATTAAAGGACCATCGTAGAGTGCTAGAAACTCACATGGCACTCTCGTTGATTCTAGAGAACCTGGAGGATACAAAGGTAATAGGAAATCCTCATGACAAATATATGACTGGTGGGTTTCCGCTCTAGGGTATGGATATCAATTTACAGATCTCTGGAACGTCAAGAAATTCCTTTTCAAACAATGAATTGCAGGTATTAACAATATTGAGCAGGCCAGGCTTACTTTCAGAGAGTGATGGAGGTACAGGCACACAGATACAGTTAAAGCTTAAATAACATAGAATAATGAGATTCTCCGCTGAGTCTTAGTTCGTTAACAAAGAGAGGGGTGGGGGAGGGGGGTAAGGTCTGGCCACTATGAAAGATGGCTGATTCCCGGTAAAGCTCAGTGGGGACAGAGGCTTTCCAGACAAGCACACTGTGCTTCATGCGGCGGTCTTCTCCCCAACAACAATGCCCCGGTAGGGGGGCGAGCGGACGCGTAGCCAGGGACGGCAGGGTCTGATGTAGAGACTGCTTCTGCTGCTCGATGACCCCACCTGGTGCCCTCATCCCAATATGTTGGAGCTGCTGTGCTAACCCGCATTGGCACCTGCATTGTTGAAGCCTCCCCCACCCAGAGGGCCTTGTGCTTCTGCTTGACCACCCACCTGCAGAGCAACATTGGGGGCTTTTCCTGTTCCCCCAGCCCTCGACCTGGCAGCTCCACTTACCTGAGGCCGCATTGGAAATCAGGAGGTAGGCACCGGCCTTCTCTCACAGACTTTGTTCCCCCAGCTGGGCCTCATCATCCTCTGCCTCGTCCTGGTGCCACCGTGACTGCCTCAGGAGATGGACCCTGTGACGCAGCGGGGGCGGCACAGACATTGTGTGGCCTGGGCCGGCCCTGCGTACATCTGTGATCTCCCCTGTCTGTAGACATGTTAGCACAGCCTTCTGCTTGCTGACCATGCCTAAGACATCCCTTGCTGAGCCCATCTTTGACCACTTATTACCTCAGGCAGACACGGTGTAGCAGGGTCCGAGCCTGCCTTCAGTTTTAGGGGAGCTGCCATGCCTGCATAGACTTTGGATGACCTGACAGGTGACTTTATTAGAAGCCGGACAGGTCCCCCCTGTCCTGTGGCTTGCTTGGTTGGATGGTCTATTGTCTTGTGGGAAAGCCACCACGAGGTGTACTGTAGGTGCTTTGCCGGGCACACTTCTTCCCCCTACCCTCTACACGAGCCACAGTGAGCGAACAATGGTTACACTTCCCTACTGTACAGGCGTCCCCTACTGTTCCTTTCAGTGCCACCGCCCGGGGTGCAGTGGGTCGAATATACACACCCTGAGTGTAGCCACCACCCCTGTTTGATCTGTTTCACTCCAGCATCGTCGTCCCATTGGGGTCCGCCTATCTTCAGCATCTGGTGATCTACTCTCCTCTGTGCCGGCATCAGCCCCAGAGTGCGCTGGGCAATGGCCTCCAGAAAGGCCATTATACAATTGCTCTTTACTGAAGTGGTAGGAGAGAGAAAATCACCACCAGTACCCCCTGACACCACCATGGAGGCCATCCTTCGAGAAATCATTCCTGCGGGTGCCACTCTGGGAACTATGGACTCCAAAATTTTCAATCTCACTTCTGAGTCAAGTCCATTCGCACTGAAATTGGACTCTTCCACTGTCAAGTGGAGAGCTTGGGAAAAAAGAGTGGCGGTGCTGGAAAGTAAACCGGGTCCTTCTGAGTTCTGGAATGCTGACAGTTAGCATCTCTGGTAGAAAGTGGTGGATGACAGGGCTCAGAGGGACAATGTTCGTCTTTATGGTGTCCCCGAGAATATGGACAGAGGAGACATCAAACGTTTCCTTTCGGATCTGATCCCGTGCCTCACGGGCCTCTCCTTTGACCCAATTGTGGAGTTTCAGCGAGTACAATGGATTCCAACCTACTCACCCACCCTTAGGGACAAAGAAAGACACATAATAGACTGCCTACTTCATCACAAACAGACTCGCCAGCTCCTGATGGTAGCACGTCAGCACGATCCCTATGACCTGGACTCAGAAAATTCACATAACCGAAAATGTTCTAAGGAAACCAACAACCAAACAAAAAAATTAAGGGAGAGATGTGGCCTAATGGCTAGAGTGGTCAACCTCGAAGCTGGGGAATGGGTTCAGGTCTTGGCAGGGACGCTCAACATCCTGTGATTCCGGGCAGATCACTTAATCTCCCTGTGTCTAACAAAATGAATGTATCGTCTGTAACGCAACTGGTGCTCATGTGAAGTGCTCTGATACCTTCAGGTCGAGTTCGCGCTATATAAAATTCTGAAAAGAAAAAAAAAACATGAAACGTAAAGCCTTCTTGTTGCTGAGACCACAACTGTAAAAGCTTGACATCAAATATGTTTTTTCTTGAATCCGCTACAATGTGGATTACCAAAGATGGCCGATCACAACTTTCCATTGGTCCGAGGACCAGCAGCGCTTCCTCAAGGGCTTTGTTGAAACTGGAATGGACACCCATTTACCCTTTCTGGAGCTCCCTTCTTCACAGCATCAGCAATCCAGACAGGGCAGGACTCAGGACAGACATTTCAAGAAACAGTCAGACGGTGAGAAAGTGATTCAAAACGTTTGTTGAACTTACCCAGGACTTGACTAGAGGCAAATCCAGATCCCCACTCAAGTCTGCCTTTGTGAGCGGGGAAACCACGATTGGATGACAATGAGCTGGTAGTAGTCACCTGAGAAGCTGGACCCAGATGAGTATCATGCATAGTTTGTGCATTATTGACTCTTTTGACGAAGGTTGCACTGTTGTTCTTTTTATGTTGATCATTTGCCTGCCGTCATCCTTTCACACGCACCCTTCTCATCCTCCAGATTCCCTCCCATGAGACTGATTTGTCTCCTGTTTATGTGTGGGCTGCCTTGGCCCCTGTTGTTGTTGTGGCCTCCCTCCTTGGCGGCACTGTTGGCCCCAGAAGGCCCTTCCCTGCTCCCTCTCTTCTTCCCTTCCTTTACCCCCTTCCCGTCTATTCTTTCAACAATACTTTGCCTGCCCTCCTGTACGAGACCTTACTGTCCAGTGTGTATGGCGTCAACATTGAAGAAGTCCTCTCCCCCCCAGCCCCTCAGCAATGAGAAGGGAGCGTCCCCTCATTGGGGCTGCCCCAGGCCTACATTGACTCTTACTCCAGATCCTCATCCCTGCCCTTGGGCTCCCTTGAGGTTTCATGAATCACTATTTCTTCTCTAAGCCTACATTATCCCTTTTTTTATATATTTTTTTATATCAGTTACTCCTACCTCATGTATAACAAATGTTGGTTATCAGCGCTCACATTAGTGTGGATTACGCACAAGATGGTATATGCTGGGACCCCACTCCATGTCCTCTAATGTTTCTTGGTCTTCTATTGCTTTATTTGAACCCCATTGGACTATGCTGTATTCTAATGTGCTCATGTGATCTGTGTGCAATGTGATGGGACCCCCCCTCTTCCCAATCCCCCCGCAGACTAGAGGGAATGCTTCCATAGACATTAGTTAACTGCACCTATAGCCCCTCGCTCACTACCTCATGCGGCCCCCATACCTTACCACCCCACATGGAAACAACAATTTAAGCCGGCTCCCTCGTTACCCCCGCCCTCACAATTATAATGGCTCACATACACTGTGCCCATGTGGTACTGTTTATTTATATGGGACCTACATTTTGCCTACAGGCCCCCCCCACTCCTTCTTTCTTCTACTACTTCTTCACTCTTGCCCTACCACCGATTATCAATTTGCCTTCCAGAGGCAATAGAGGCCTTCCAGAGGCAATAGACCCCGATGAAAGACAAGTAACTTGTGCACTACACAACTGTGTGCACATCCACTGGGCTTCTGTGGGCCGATATCCCTCATAGTCTTAATTTATGACCTTCCCTGCCTAAACCTTCCCCACTGAAGAGAAGACACAGCCAAGTAGGTTGAGATCAACTTTATTCAGTCTGGTAGCCTCCAGCTCCCGGCAGCAACTGCCGTTGCCACGGCACACCACATTCTACACAGAACACCCACGAGCCCTCACGAGCTGTTCCCGTCACATTGCACGTAGATCCCAACACACCCCCCTCCCTTCAAAACAACAAAGAAAAGAAAGAAAGATAAGATATAAACAGCAACAACAATACAAAGTGAATGCACAAAATGCAAAAACAAGGCGAAAATAAGCATAACAACAAAACACAGGCAAAACGCCTAAAGTGAGTGCAGAATCCATGAACAAGTGAAACTCTAGGACATCACATAATCATGAAACCTGGAAGGAAGGGATCTCAGCCTACTAGAGGCACCCCTTGCAGGAGCACACCAGGAATGACTGCTCTCTCTCTCAAGATGAACACATGAAGGCACCACTGCAGGAGAAGAATGAACACTGAATCTCTTGTTGACATAATCAACCTTAGATTCAGGTACCACGGAAACAGCACACTTGTTCCATACCTTACCATTCTCAAGCACAACCACACGATCCTTGACCCCAGACACCCTTCTGGGGGCCGAAAAACGAGACTTGCCTTTACGGATAAGACCGGGTATCTTGATTGTAACCCAATCTCCCACCTTGACAGACGAAGCACTTGAATTTCCAGACCCAGAATCGTACTTGGCTTGGACAGCGGCTCTCACCTCCACCACATCACACAACTTCTTTTTGTCAATCTCCCTCCTAGACATCCACTCTTTATTCAGCTTAGAACCTGCAATCCTGCCTCTAAGTAAGGTGAATGGGGCCATCCCGGTGCTGATGTGAGGCGTAGTCCTCACAGCCCACAACATGTCAGTCACAGCTTGCCGCCAATGCAGACCATTGACTAAAGCCAGTTGTAAATGTTCTTTAATGACACGGTTGAAGCGCTCAACTAAACCGTTGCTGCTGGGATGATAGAGGGAAGTGAAAATGTGTTTGACACCAATGTCTTTGAGGAAGTCCTGCACCTCCCTAGAAATTAATTGGGTGCCATTGTCTGACACTAATTCTTCAGGAAAACCCTCCCTGCAGAAAATTAATGACGGTTAAGGAATTCACATTGTCCACAAATCTAACTTCGGGCCATTTTGACATGTAGTCAATAAGAACCAAGGCATATTTGGGAGGGCTTCCAATGAGCCCGAAAGGACCGGCAATATCGAAAGCCAATTTGCACTATGGTGAGTTTTTCACTGCCACGGCATCGACCGGGGAAGGATGGGTCACCTGGGACTTGTCGCTAAGGACACATATACTGCAATCGCGAACATAGTGTTCAACATCTCTGTCTAAACCAGGCCACCAAAAATCCTCCCTGACTCTGCGTTTCATGGCGCGGATTCCCTGATGGCCTTCATGGGCCAAGTCAAGAATTCTCTTGCGCATGGACGCTGGGACCACCAATAATCCACCTCTCCTCAACACCCCCTCAACTACAGATAACTCCTCCCCAATCCTTTTGTAGGGAATTAACTCGGAGGGACATTCTTTGTTGTCGGGCCACACACCAACTAAAAAGTCCATAACCATTCTGATCTCAGCATCACCAGATATAGCTTCCAACCATTCTTGTTCAGAAAGAGCACCGCCCACTGTGTTCTCAAAAGAGCATACTGCGCAAACCATTTCTAAATCGTCGGATGCCGACACACATTCACTACTCGGGAGGGGCAACCTAGATAGACAATCGGCTACAAGGTTCTCAGCACCAGCCACATGCTCAAGATGGTAACGAAACTCCTGCAGCCTGTATTGCCACTTTGCAATACGTGGCGTAGCTCTGCCACCACCCTTGGTAGTAAAAAGATAAATCAGGGGTTTGTGATCGGTTCTCAAAACAAATTCATTTCCCCACAAAAACATTTTTAAGTGTTGGACACCCCACTACAAAGCTAAGGCCTCCTTCTCAATGGTCAAATACGTGCTTTCAGCACCCCTTAACGTTCTAGAAGCAAAGGCAATTGTTTCTTCACGACCATCGCCCCTCTTCTGCATTAGAACCGCCCCTAAGCCAACATTGCTAGCACCGGTGGATATGATGCACTGGTCGTTGATATTGAATAGCTTAAGGGGACATGCATGCACAATCTCTTGTTTAATTGATTCAAAATTATTCTGGCAATCATCATCCCACACATATTTAACATTTTTCTTAAGCAGATTGCGCATGGACGCTGTTTTGCTACAAAAATTGCTTACAAATTTCCCATAGTACTCCACTAACCCCAAGTAAGAACGGAGCTGGTCCTTGTTCACAGGTGTGGGTGCACTCTGAATGGCCTCAATAATCTTCAATTTGGGTTCAACACCCCTGTGACAGATGTGATGACCAAGGTAGTCAACCTCCTCTTGAAGGAACTTGCACTTATCAGTTCTCAAGGTTAAACCACTGGACATTATGATGTTCAAGAAGTGCTTGACCTTGTCATCGTGTTCTGACTTGGTTTTACCACATACTAAAATGTCATCTTGAAAAAATACAACTCCTGCAATGTCCTTGAATAGATTGCTCATCAAACGCTGGAACACTGCAGAAGCTGAGGCAAGGCCAAATGGCATACGTTTGTAACGAAACGCCCCCTCGGGTGTGACAAAGGACGTAAGATGTCTTGACTCTTTACAAAGTTCAATCTGGTGGTAAGCTGAGGAAATGTCCAGAGAGGTAAAATACTTGGCACCTTCCAAAGTGGCTAACATCTCATTGATGTTCGGTAGGGGCTGACGATCAACCCAGATGTTAGAGTTAAGGTCTCTCAAGTCAACACACATCCTAAGAGATTTGTCGGATTCACGTGCTAAAACAATGGGGGCCAACCATTCAGAGCCTTCAATGGGTTCAATTACCCCCATTGTGCACAATCGTTCCAACTCACTCTTAAGTTCTTTGCGGAGACTCAAAGGTACTTTACGCACCTTATGAGCCACAGCTTTGGCACCCTCCTTGAGCACTATGCGATGCTGGAATCCCTTTAATTTGCCAAGCTTACCATTAAACACCTCAGGATAACTGAGTACCCATTTGTCACTTGATGCACTTGATGCATGAGCAACCGTACACACACTGGTTGAATCAGATGAAGGCAATTTGCAAAATTGACTAAGTGCACTACGAGACCCTACCATGTCAGGATGATTGGGATCGAATATGATGCCCAGTGGCCCTTGCTCATCCCATCCCAACAAATTAGCACCATCCTTTACCACGTACACAATCCCAGTAGCTTGATCCTTACCAAAGGTGAGATTCGCAATAAACTTTCCCAGAACATCAACTCTTTTACCACCATAAGCAAAAATTTTGATACTAGATTTTTGCAATTGGATAGTGTCTAACCCATCGAAATCCTTGGCATTGATGAGTGTGAACGGGGAACCAGAATCGGCTCGGAAGCCAATACATTTCCCATTAACACTAATCTTGCATGCAGGAGATTTCCTCTTGTGAGACCCTCCCATGGAAGATATTTCAACAACACCGTCAGCATGAAGCGATGAAGGAGACAACATCAACAATTCGTAATTCTCATCATCAGAATCAACTAAGTCCTCAGCAATGGTCTTCACCATTTGCGCAAGACCCTTTTTTGACATGACCACTCTACACATGCGGGAATAATGACCCTTTTTTCCGCATTTGAAACACGTTTGATTAAGTGCAAAACAAAACTATGCGTTCCCTAAGTGTGATTTACTCCTGCAACGGAAGCATAGGGCTTCCCCTTGCTCAACTTTGGGTTTGGGGTAATGAGGTGAGGGACGCGCAGGAATGGTGTTGGGACCTTTCAAAGGTTTGGAGTTAGGCTTCGCATTTAACAATTTGACTTCGGCAGGTAAAACAGTACTACTCATCTCTTTCACACAAAATTGAGAATGTTCAATGCTCCTTGCTAAAGAAAGGGCAGTCACTAAATCAGTATCATCAGAGGACAGTAACTTCTCTTGAATTTTTTTGTTGCATGTCCTTTCAACTAATTGATCACAAATAATTTCGTCCCTGAATTCTCTGTAGTTGCAGGTAACCCCAAGAGTTCTAAAAGCAGCCACAAAGTCATCAATTGACTCGCCAGGAATCTGAGCGCGTTGCAAGAATTTGTGACGCTCGAGAACAACATTTCTTTTGGGGTTAAACCTTTTGTCTAAGGTTTTGACAATAGAAGCATAGTCGTCGACGATAAGTGAGTCACCATCATCACCACCACTCACGTGAGTGCTAACAAGTTCCAGAGGAAGAGTTTAAAAAATATTTCTGCCCTCCGTACCTAAATTGTAAGTCAACAAGGCTTTCTTTTTTTTAGCAGTGAAGGTGTCGCCATCAATGGCTTCCAAATAAGCCTCAAAGGAATCTTTCCACTGCTGCCACTGAAGGCATGGAGTGCCTGCTGATTGTAGAAAGGGTGGAGGTGCTGAAACGTGATCCATTGCCATGCGTGGGTGAGTTGCTGCCCTACACCTACAATGCTTGACAAGTTCTATGTGGCACAGGTTACAGGTTAAAACAGTAAGTTACAGTGCGGCTAGACAGATGCAAGTAAGGAAGGGAAAAGGAATTTTTTTTTTTTTTTAAATCAACATGAAAGCTTACAATGCCAGACTGAAGAAAACAAGCAAAATGTTACCGGTTGGTGTGCGCATCACCGAATGCGCGAATGAAGAAGAGAAGAGGGTAGACGTAATGAAGTCTTGGGGTGTGCGCATCACCGAATTCACAGCGAGCAACAAATTGAGCCTCAGATGAAGGAAATGGTGTGCGCATCACCGGATGCGCTGCGAGAAACAACTTGAGTACACAGAAGAGAGAAATGGTGTGCGCATCACCGGATGCACGGCATACAGAAAACCAATCCAAAATGGACGTCGGTGCATTGCGTCGGTGCGTCAGACGTGATTGAACGCTCTGACGTTACGGTCGCATGCGTGCCACAACGAGACTGGAGAAGAAACGTCACAAGACTTGTGATGGCAGGAAATTGGTGTCTAGGCAACAGGAGATGCCAGCCCGGATACCCGCAATGCCTCGAGAACCCAACTGCCTTTGGAGCGGCGCGTGACATCCATCGGCGAGATCGCTCCAAAATCTGCAGAATCACTCCAAAACCAAATTCAGGCATGGGTCTCACGAGTGATGCAACGTTACGTGCTCCGCCCAGCAAGGAGCATGAAGAAAGGCAGGCAGGGAAGAGCCTCGAAGCAGAGCAGCAGGAACACTTGTAGGGAAGAAGAGCACGGCGTGGTGCACCTCTCAGGAACACCACAGGAGGGATACCGAAGGCACCAGACCTGCTCGTCGCCACTAAAGAGAAGACACAGCCAAGTAGGTTGAGATCAACTTTATTCAGTCTGGTAGCCTCCAGCTCCCGGCAGCAACTGCCATTGCCACGGCACACCACATTCTACACAGAACACCCACGAGCCCTCATGAGCTCTCCCCCGTCACATTGCACATAGATCCCAACACCCACCTTCCCTTGCTCCCCCTCAAGCAGCCCCTTCCCTTCTCCTCTCCCGTGCCCTTTCTCCCTCCCGCTCTGGACCACCTGAGTACTTCCTTTTGTGCCCCCCTCGAGTAGTGCAGGCCAGCTTGTTTCTTTACCGCCTGCTCCTCTTACCCCTCCCTTTCCATTGTCACACGTACTTGCCTGTTCACCACTGCTACTACGTATGGTGAATCTGTGATGTATCCCTGTGCTAGCTGAACTCCCCTCTACAGTGCTCACTGTGATGGCTGCCACTACTCTTTAGATTGTATCCTTGAATGTTAACAGCTTGAGGCAGTAAGTGGAGAGGAAAAAATCCCCTCCTACCAGGCCTCTAAGCGGATTGATATCGCCCTCTTGCAAGAGACACTCCTCTCCATCCTCGAGGTCAACAACCAGAAATGTGACTTGGTGGGCACAGTTATTCACAGTTGTAGGACTGCCACGCAGATTACTAATGGGTTGCCGTCTGCCGCTCCCCCTAGGAAAAATGGGGTTGCACTACTTTTGTGAAAGACACTCCCTTGCATGGTGCTGCAGACTTGAATTGACGATGATGACCGTTACGGACTCACTAAGTTACATATTGGAGACAGGGTACTAGTCTGTGTTCCGTCTACACCCCTACTGGGCTGAAATGAGACTTATTTCTTAGACTCAACAGGCTTATAACAGAATTAGGCCCCACACAAGTCATCCTGGAAGGCGACTGGAATCTCGCCCCAGACGCCATTCTGGACCGTATTGGTTCAATTGACATGGCTAATAACAGGGACAGGGTGATTCTCCAAGACTTCATGGATGACCTGGGTCTCCTTAATATTTGGCACCTACTTCATCCGTCTGATAAGGACTGCCACTCATGTTAAAGGACATCTACTTGATCCAATATTCTCCAATTTGGAGGATATTTTTGGGAAAGAGCCCATCCCGTTATCTTGGTCGGACCACTCCCTGGTGCCTTTTTTATGGAACCCCATAAATACGATTTTCCACACACATCCTATGCGAGTATTGTCCCATCCTTGGACTAAACTCCCTGTAGATAAGTGGCTCTGTGAATTGGAAAGGTCAAAGCCAAGTTTGAACACCAATCCGGATGTTGCTAATGAAAGCTTCAACGGTTGGATAGAGGGCAGCCTTGATCGGGTCCTTCGAAAAGCTGGTTCAGCTGAAAGGAGGGCCCAATAAGATGGCCTGGTATTCCCTAAACTTCGGGAGTTAAAACAGAAGTGTAAAAAATCTGAAAGAGTATGGAGGAGAGATTTTTCCCCGAGTAAGAAACTGGACTATAGGGAGGCAGTTAGAACCTATAAAGCTGAAATTAAAAGGGCTCAGGCTTCGTATTATGAGGAGAGGATCTCCCTGGCCTCTAACTCTCCACGGGAAACCTTTCGCATCGCGAAAAAACTTCTTAAAGTCCCCCCCCTCTAGATATCCCGGATGTGTCAGGCCATCGATGCAATGAACATGCAGATCATTTTTATTATAAAATTCAATCCATATATTCCTCCTTCCCCTCGGTTGACAATCACCTCAACTACAACCAGGAGGACATTGGTCTGCCAGATCGGGGACACTCTCTAGAGGTCTCCTCCCCTATTAATCAGGAATCCCTCCAGGCTATTTTAACACTGGTCAAGAGTGGATCGCCATGTGATCCGGCTCCCCCATATATTCTGAAGCAGGCAATCAATATAGTTGCGCCAACTATCATTGACCTGATCAATGCCTCGCCCTCCAGGGGTATAGTCCCCCACCAGTGGAAAAGGACTATGGTAAAATCCCTCCTGAAGAAATCTAATCTGGACCCGGACTGCTTGAGCAACTACCGCCCTATCTCGCTTCTCCCAGGGCTTAGCAAGATTGCAGAGAAATATGTTAACTCCATCCTCTCTAATTACCTGGAATCTCATAAACTCCTCCACCCCTCTCAAACAGGCTTCCGACCGCACCAAGGCACTGAAGCTGCACTGTTATCAGTAGCCGAGGAATCCAGAAAGATCCTTGACGCAGGAGGATCCTCTGCTGTGATCCTCCTAGACTTGAGTGCAGCTTTCGATACGGTTAACCATCAAATCCTGGTTCACCGCCTCAGAGGTCTGGGGGTAACTGGTACAGCCCTGCTGTGGCTGCAGTCCTTTTTGGAGGAAAGATCTTTCCAGGTTTATCAGGGTGGGGCCGTTTCAAAAATTCTGCCTCTTCATTGCGGAGTTCCTCAGGGATCATCCTTGAGCCCCACTCTTTTTAATGCCTATATGGCCCCGTTGGCGGATATTGTACTTCCTTTTGGGGTTCACATAGTTACTTATGCTGATGACACTCAGCTGGTTGTGGCTCTGAATCATTCCGACCAGGGGTCCAAGGGCCTTTGCCCTTGCCTCGAGGAAATCGCCAAGTGGATGAACCTGTCCCATCTGAAACTGAATGGTGACAAGACTGAGCTCATGGTTCTTGGAGATCATATAAATTTTAAAGCTAGTACTATGTGGCCAGTCTGCATGGGCCCACCCCTGCCCCTAAGACTGAAATAAAGAGTCTGGGAGTCTGGTTGGATCAGGACTTCAGTTTCAAAGTTCAGGCTAGGAAGGTTGCAGCCTCGTGCTATGGCATCCTTAGGATGCTCCGTAAAGTGCTCCCTCTTCTTCCCTTCCGGGCCAGAAAACTGATGGTTCAGGCCCTTGTCTTGTCGCGGATGGACTATGGAAACGCCCTATATTTATGTGCGCCAAGTTCCAGTAACCGTAAAGCTCCAGATTGTGCAGAATTGTGCTGCAAGAATGCTCATGGGATCCCGTCCGTCAGTCAGCAAGGCCCGCTTTGCGGTCCCTTCATTGGCTTCCTGTTCAGGAGAGAATCCGCTTCAAGGCCCTGTGTATTGCTCACAGGTTGCTTGGAGGAATGGTCCTCCAATCAATCTTTCCTTGATCCAGCCCTATCGAGCCAATAGGCATCTGCGTTCAGATGATCTGTCCTTGGCAGTTGTTCCCAGGATCAAAAAGGCCAGAAGTGGCGGACGGCTATTTTCTTATAATGCCGCCAGGCTCTGGAACTCACTCCCTCTGCCCCTGCGGAAGGAACCTAATCATCTGGCCTTCCGCAAACTCCTAAAGACGTGGCTTTTCCCCTAGGTGTCCTTTTCACCTCTATGAATCGTTTAGCGCTGGGATGCCTTCGGGTAGCTACGCGCTTTAGAAGTGCTATTTCATTCATTCATTCACTTCTCATACATATCGCCTGTTCATGAGACTCAATCCCGGCAGGACTATTTCCTAACCTCCTATAAGTTCATACCTTTAGTGGTGAACTATGACATCTGAGAGGGATTCCTTTCCGACCATGTGCTGATTGGCTTGGCCATCACCTGGGGTTTGAAGAGACCTCTCCGTAAACCTTGGCATCTTAACACCTCGTATTATTAAAATGCACAAGGAAAAGTGCCACTTTAAATCCCATGTCTCCACGTATCTTGAGGCAATCCGAGGATCGGTCTCTTCTGCTCAAACCCTATTGGCTGCAGCTAAGGCCACACAAATGCCAGAGGGAACAGCAGACCTGACTAGTGGTGGGTATCCGTTCAAAATCGCAAGCGTACATGCAACACCCCATGGACACTCTTAGGCGAAAGTTAGAAACTGCAAAAATGGAACTCAATAACCTATACAAATCCAAGGAGGAATACATGCTCGATAGACTGAATGCACGGCACAATGAACAGGGAGAAAAAGCCAGCAGACTTTTAGCTGCTCAACTAAAACAGCGAGAGGCAGCTGCAGCAATCCCTGCTATACGTAGCACAGCAGGACGCCTGCTCCGAACGCCCCAGGAAATCACCTCAGACTTTGCTATGTACTACTCAATCTTGTACAGTTCGAAAGCCGGTGAGGACATGGAAAGGAAAGACTGTTTTTTTGCTGCCCTCCAACTGCCATGTCTTAACGCCAATGGAAGGGCGCTGCTAGAAGGGGAAATAAGCAAAGAAGAGTTCACTCAGGCAATTTCCATTCTCTCTTACAACAAGGCCCCTGGCGAGGGGGAATTTTACAGATGGATGAAGGCAGAAATACTGGATTCCCTGCATGATGCATATGAAGAGGCAGAACGGGTGGACAGCCTTTCGGCTATATCCAACAAGGTGCTAATTGCTGTCCTCCCCAAGCTTGGAAAGGACCCCCTCCTCTGCAGTAGCTACCACTTGATATCTCTTTTAAATACGGATATCAAGATTTTGTCCAGCATAAAGGCCTCCTGTCTCAAACGTGCTATTTCTACTCTTGTTCATCAGAGGCAAGTAGGGTTCATACAAGGATGAATGTCCAGAAATCATCTGCATACTCTAGGACACCTTCTCTAGTATGCCAAAGACTTGCCAGAAGTGGCCCTTGCCCTTTCCCTTGATTCCAAAAAGGTGTTTGACTGGATTGAGTGGCCCTATCTCTTCACTACGCTCAAGAGGTTCGGACAGGGTGATGATTTAATCTCCAAGGCCAGATGGCTTTATGGGAACCCGACGGCCCAGGTCAATTGCGGAGGCTTTTTATTTGAAACCTTCCCTATCCGGTGGGACACCCATCAGGGATGCCCTTTATCCCTTCTACTGTTTCTGCTCACAGTGGAGTCCTTATCGCAGCTATACGTCAAAACACCTCTATATCCGGTGTGCCCACTCCAGCCGGCCCCTCCTTATTGGTGCTCTCATATCTTAGTCTCTCTCTGCCTGTCCTTCTGTCCCTTATTATGGACTTTGCATCTATATCAAGCTGCAAGATCAATTGGACAAAAAGCGAAACATTATCCATGCCCCACATTGTGACTGTTGTGGCTGTTGCTGACTATCCATTTCAGTGGAACGTGGCTGACACCAATATTTGGTCTTAAACATCAATAGGTGTCTGGAGAAAATGGTGACAGACATCATAGACCCACTGATGGCTAGGACCCAGCTGGACTATGCAAAATAGGCGCACCTTCGCATGTCGCTCTCGGGCCAGATACAAGCAGTGAAAATGGTGGAAGTGCCCATGTTTACTTATGTACTGTGTATGCTGCCTCTCCTGGTCAATCTGTCCCTGTTGCGGTCAATTGGTTATGAGTTCAATACCTTTGTATGGGGCACCTCCATGTCCCGGTTAAAAGACCCCATGCTGATGGCCCACAGATTTTAGGGAGGCCTCAGCCTCCTTTGTGTGGAGTATTATTACACAGCTTTAAAACTGTAGCAGCTGGCTGAGCAGCGAGCTACTACTGTGGACATGCCCCTGTGGGTTAACATCGAACATCTCCTCACCTCAGCTGCCCCAGGGTTACAACTACTTTATGGCCACAGAACCCCTTCCTCGCTAACACACAACCTGTTCATTCACTCAACGGTGAGGTCGTGGTTTCGGACCCACAAACTCTTGTGGGTTGACGCTTGACTGCACAATCATGCGCCAATTTGGAACAATGCGGCACTCAGGAGAGGCGGGGATACTATATGCTGGCGTCTTTTGTGCATAGCCATAATATTGACTTTTGAGCAGTTAATCTTGCAGGGGGCCATTCGCTCTTTTGAATTGCTCAAGGACGAATATAACCTACCCACCCATCAATGGTGGAAATATGCTCAACAACATCATTGCCTGTGGAGCAAACTGGGAGTCACTCCGTGAATCATATGCAATTCCCCCATAGAGCATTACTTGAAGCATTGGGGGTCATTCTGAGGCGCGATGTCCAGATTTTATAATTTGTTTATTTCCCCCTATATGCGAAACTGTACCTTGCTTGATTATGGGAATCCTGGCAGAAGACGCTGCAGGTTGAATACGCTGCATCTGAATGGGCTGCTCTGATTGTAGACCTGGACAAGGGAGTCCGGGAAGCCAGAACAAAACTGTGTCATTTTAAAACCTTCAACAATTGGTACTGGTCTCCACAAAAACACTACTTGACAGGCCTCCTCCAACATTGTAACGGTTGGAGATGCGGTCAAGAGGGCAGTACTATAGCTCACATTCCAATGCGACGGCTCCCATATGCAGACATTTTGGAGGGAGGTGGAACCCACCATCGCCGAGACCCTGCAGTTCCCTTTGCCCTTCCCACAACAACTGACCATCTTATAAGATACGGATGACTGCCCTTCTCTTACCAGTCATGAGAGGTGTCTCTTGGCCACAACGCTCACCGCGGCAAAGATCGGTATCCTTTGACGCTGGAGATCTACCCAGCTTCCCACACATGATGAATAGGTCATAGAAATGTATAAGACAACCTCATAAGAGAGGCTTATCTATAGAGTGCAGGATGAATCTGAAATCAACCTACAGGTCTGGGTACTCTTTTTGGGGGGCACTGAATCCGACTCCTGAAGGGCACAAGCACTGTTGCTGCCACCTGCTCTCCAGGGATGATTAATGATGCTTCCTCTTTCTTTCCCTCCCCTCCCCTCCACTCCCCTCCTTTCCCCTTCCCGACCCTCTCATGTTAGGCTATTTTGCACTGTCCGCGACCCAGCTGGGTCACTGTAAATGGTCCTTCTGTTCGACCCGACTCAAAACTTTACTCAAACCCTACCTGCTCTACTCCCTTACCTTATATGGATGCTGGTTTTTGGTTTTCTTTATGGACTGAAGCTGGTTCGACTATAACAAGGAGGATTGTTCTTTCCAGTATTTTCTTTGTATGGCTCCCACCCATATCCCCGCCATGGGACTGCAATGTTACTGTTGATTATTTGTATTTTCTGGAACTTTGAATTTTCTAGAACTAAGAAATATAGATATACAAAGAAAAACCAAGAGTGATGACTTTTCTTCACAACTAGGGTGAATATTGAAGAAAAAACAGTGCTAATTCACAGATGACTTGATCTCTGGCAATTGCGGTTGTTGGGGCTGCTACTTTAAGCTGTGAGTCGGGTGCACAGGTAAAGCACAAGCAGTCAGCAAGCATTCAGACAACCTTTTTATACGTCTCGCCTAGGCAGCGCTTGCGCTGTCTGTTTGAGACATGCTGCATTCGGGATATGGGCACAAAGCTCCACCCACTTCCCGCCCATCTTTTTATTTGGCTCCTGTCACTGTCGTTTGTAAATGGTGGCTTTTCATTGGTCAATAGGCTTAGTAGTCCCTCCTTAGTACTGCCTTTTCTCTTCTTGTAACCTCCCATGAGGACACCTCCTGTTACATGCGTTGTCACTCAGTAACTTTCAATTACAGCCTGTTGCACTATTTTTTTACAGGACTTTCTCCTGCCTGCTGTTGGACACGCTCTCCAGTGCGGCACGCCAAGCTTGATAATAATGGTGGCGTGCCTTTCTCCCCAATGCCACGTTTGAACTTTAATAATGGCGGCCGCACAACTTCTATAGCACTGCTCGCCCAAATCCTTTTTGATTTTTTTTTAAATTACTTTTTTTGTTAAACGCATATGGACCAAAATAATGCTGCTAATAAATGTGATTTACAATGCTGCATAATTTGCCAATAATTGTCACATTAGTTTAGAAACTCTTCTGCATACTTTAATCCTTTATTGCTTCATAATCCTTGTGGCCCTGACAATGGTAAAGCTCTGCAGAGTCTTTTGGGCCTGTCATAATGATGAATCCCATGTTTCACAGGGATGAGGGAGGTATTTTCCATATTTCAAGGTATCTTGTGAAATAAGGGTTTTTATATCACCACATTGTGTGCAATAAAATCATCCATACATGTATTATATAGTATATGTGTAGATGTGAGAAGTGTAATGTGCTATTTAGTTTTTTTTTAACCACAGTATCTATTGTTTTATAGATCATGAACAAAACCAAGTTCCAGCATCTTGGCATTGTACACATAAATGTAGAAAAGAAAGGAAGAAATAAAGCAGTGTTATCACATACATATCTGAAGCTATTGCTGTCTAAAACCCAGTGGCTGGGGAATAGTCCAGGGACATGCTCCATATTTTGTATGTTTTTGGGGGCAGCCACTGAATTTGCAGACGGGCTCTTCCACTCTAGCTCACCAGTTCATCCTATATATCCATTCCTGCAGCAGGAAGGCTTTGGGGTAACACCAGCGCCATGCTATGTCGGGGTTGGTGAGCAAGAGTCTGAGTGCCACTAATGCATTGACAGTCTGTGCCCCCCATTTGACTTCAGGAGTGCCATTCCTGCAGCAGGAAGGCTTTGAGGTAACACCAGCGCCATGCTATGTCGGGGTTGGTGAGCAAGAGTCTGAGTGCCACTAATGCATTGACAGTCTGTGCCCCCCATTTGACTTCAGGAGTGCCATTCCGGGGTCCACAATGGTTCGTCCCACCACCTCCGAAAGAGTCGTGTGCATACAGGTCCAAAATCTTTGTACAATTGGACATGTCCATATTGTATGGTAGAATGTATCTAGTTCAGTTATGCACCTGAGGCAATTGGGGTCTAGTCAAGGGTGTTATATTCAAGTACCATCCCTGCTATTTATCCAGGGTTATCTGCATGCCTAGGTATTTAAAGTGACATGGGAGCCCATCTAAGGGGTGTGACCCTTAGGGTGTTGGAGTGGTCTGCAGATACTGAGAAATAGGTCTAGTTTATGGCTAGGCCACAGGCCTCACTGTGAATTTGTAGTATTTGCATCAGTCGGGCAGTGATTGGGAGCAGTTGCTGATATATACTAATGGGTCATCTGCGTATAAGGAGACCCTGTCCTCCCGTACGGAGAGCCACAGGAATCTGTAGAGCAGTACTGTGTATTTCTTACTCTGTGAGCTGTTCATCCAGTTGGCAGTGGTCCGTGAGGTGAATGGTTTTAAGAGATTGGTCATCTACGACAGGGGTTGTTACGTTACACAGCGGATGATGCTCTTGCCACATAGAGATATTCGTAATAGCTTGCGAATTCCTGAGCATTGCTCAGGGGTCCATAATGCTTACTCCATCAATTGTTTTCAGACAGGGAATACATCATAAACTCTGGCATCTGTTGCTAGCCAGTGTAAAACATTGCCTTCATTGTCTCCTACCTTATATATTCAAAATTGGGAAGTAATTGTGGCAAAGGCAGCGGAGTCTAATAGTTTTCGTTTCAATATGTGGCTTGTTATGACCAGGGAGTTTTGTAGGTGTTCATCACGAGTGTTTCTCAGACAAGCCTCCATATCTTTGATTTGCTCTTTGAGGTTTGTCAACTGATGCATTTAACACTGTTTGATGCCTGTTTGATAGATCAAACATCGTCATATAACTATCCTAAAGACATCCAAGAGAGTGAGAGGGGAGGAGACCTTACCTATATTAAGTGCAAAGTATTCCACTACGTGGCCCCTGATGTATTCTGCCAACCCTGAATTGAAGTAATATAGAACTTATGACAGAAGTAGGGAGGCCTAAGCTTAATCTGAGTCTGGAGAGCTTTGGTGGCACTCAGGGCGGCTGATTTCAGGGACCCGTCACTGTCATTGCCTCCATTTCTTTTGTCCCATTGTAGGGATTTACCCATTCCGGGTTCTGCTGTTCCAGCCTTGTGCAGAGTACTGATGTGGCCAGGAGGATTCATTCCTGTTCAGCTGCTCTTAGGGGGCCTGTGGACCATTCTGTGTCATGCCGTTGCTCGATGTCCACATCAACAGCCAGTCCAAGACTGCCTGGGGTGTTTCAAAAAAGTGTGATTTATTGTCATGTAAGACTTTTGATTTTGGTGGAAATAGGAACATGTAAGTTGCATCGCTCTAAGTTTCTGCTTAACCACTCCGAAGGAACGTAGCAGTTGCTGCACATGCAGTGTGTCATCTGGATATATGCTCATTAGGGTCCCATCTAGATGAAGGTCTCGCTGGAAGCGGAAGAGATGGAGGATGACATTCCTGTCAGCATAGTTTTGAAAACGGGCGAACACAGCTCATGGTGCTGTTCCGTGCGTGGGCTGTGGTGTGAGCACCTGATGGACACTCTTGATGATAAAGCAGGCAGATAGCACATTGCCGAATCCATTTGACCAGAAAGGTCTCAAGGGACTAACTGTCCACGCCTTCAGAGATTCCTACAAACCTGAGGTTGTCCCCTCTGTGTCCTCAGCTCTCTGCTCCAATTGGCTCATCACATCCCTTAGGAGTGTCTCTTCTGTGGATAATGTGTGTAGCATGTTCTCAGCTGTAGATATTCAGGTCCCACCGCCTGTGACCCTGTCAACTATTTTCCATAGGTCGTGGCGCAGGAACCTCATTTCAGCCACAACTCCACTCATTTGTGTCTCTAATGCTTTCTGGATTTCATAGATAGTGTGTAGGATTTATGTGGAAGACGTCTAGTCTGGGGAGGCCTTTGCCCAGTGTGCCTCCTGTGGTGGGACACCCGGTGCATACCTGCCATATTTGTCGATTTTTGTCTGTTGTGCCCCCGGAGTTTGTGTTTTCCCCATGATCACGACAGGGGTGTTCAATAGTTTCTAGCCTGAGTAAGTCCCTTGTCTGCCAGGAGTGTGTACACTAAAAGGTAGAGTGCATCAGGTCCCCAGGCAGGTAGTCGTGTCATTATGTACGTTGGAGCGAGCAGTGCCTGAGCATCCACCAAGCTAGGGGTCCCAAAAGTCATATGCTCCGGCCCCAACTTAAGAACTTTCTGCCCCAGGAGCCCAGGTCCTTTGCCTCTTACCCACCCGCAACCAGCCAGTCTTGGTGTGGTGTTGCAAGGGAGGGGGGGGAAGGGCTGGTGCCCCAGGAAATGCCAGTTTCTGTGTGAGATGTCCAGAGAGCAACTCATGCCTCACATTGTAGGGGTCTTGGAGCCTCGCTTCTGCTGCCCTACATCTTGAGTGGCTAACCCCCTCCCCGGAAGGCCACAAGCAGTCGATGTCCCCTGCCGGGGATCTGTCAATCACCGTTGTTGAGCCCACTGTCCTTACGGCTCAGGGGGTGGGTCTACGGATGCCCCCAGGTCCTTCTAGCTCACTCAGATCCTGTACTTCATGTGCCGCAGTGTTGGCACTGAACCCGGATTTTGGTCAGCCGCTGCGGCAAGCTTTCTTGGGCCCAACCGCCCAGGGTCTTGAGGCCTCGCTTCACGCTGCCTTGCACTACCTGCAACCAGCCTTCCCTTTGGCAGGATGCAGTCTGTCAATGTTGCCCCCCTGTGTTGCTGCTGGCTCTGGTGGGGAGTCCGCCATCCTAGTGACTCAGCGTATGAGTCTGCAGATGCTCTGCAGATGCTCTTGAGTCCTCCCAGCCCTAGCTGAGCAAGTCTTTCATTCTACACAGGGCTGGGACCAAACCCTTGCAGTCGCCTGCAGTGGGCCCTCGATTTACGCTGAGATGACTGATCTGGTGTGACTAGTCCTCCTTGGCTCGTCAGTTCAATTGGGCGAAGTCTGTGAAGTGACAAATCACGACTTGGACTGCCTTGTATTACTGTACAGTACTTTGCATCATAGGGGCATTCGATGGGTGGTGCAGGAGCACTGCCACCCATTGGTTTTGATGCAGAACCCTGTCTACAAATCATTTTAAACAGGAACTTGCGCCAAAATCCTGTGCCTCCTTGAGGCATGCTCAACTTAAATGTTTTCATTTCTCCTTGTTTTTTCCTCTTTGCATGTGTGCTGCATTGTACAGCACATTTACAAAGAGGAAAACAGCTTAAAGCATAGAACCACTTTCTGCACAAAAACTGTGCTGAGTATAGCACAGACATTCTTGCACTATGACACAAGGGTGCCTGCATTGGTGCATAGGAGCCACAAGTGCATCAGTGCAGGAAGAAAGCAGATCTGTGTGTTAGACTGAGAACGCGTCTGGCTGACTCCTTCTAGCATTGTGCGAGTTAAGTTAGCATTTGTGGCACCATTTTGTATTCAGCCGCCATTTTGTACCATGATCGTAATGAAGCTACTGTCTGCCTCTGCCTCAGCAGAAAGCAGCCGCAATTGTTTCTCTTTAATATTCAAGGTTGAGCTTTGCTGCACTAATGAATAGATCATTCTGTTTTTGCATGCCTTTCCTCGTAGGTAGCCTGCTCCCACTCTCTTAGAGAGTTGGCCCCGGGCAGAATAACCTTGAAGTTGAGATAGCATGTACCCAGTCCCTGGAGTGTAGCTCATCCTTCTGTGCCTCCTTTGTTAACCTGCTTCAACTGGAAATTTCCAGTCTGGACGGGTCCTGTTGGGTATTGGAAATGTATAATATCTGATGTTATGTTGGTACGGGTCAGTCCCTCGGCAGCTATCTAAGGAGGCTGGTCAGACCGGACTCCACTCGAGCGCATACTAATAAATAACTTTGGTTTGTATTCTCTACTGTGAGAAGTTGGCCTGGCATATGCTGTCCACTAATTATAGTGGGCACCTTGCACCAGTCCAAATCGACTCTTATGGTAGGTAGGTTAAAGACAACCTTATTGAAAGCTATCCTAGTGGTAGCTGTGGAGAGCAGCCTTCAGGCTAAGTCTTGAAGGAATGTAAAGCAGCTTGTTTTACCAGTCTATAATCTCTTGAGTGACCAAATGAAAGAGCACCACACCAGGTATATATTCAAAATATATGTATTTATTACTAAACACACCCCTCTAGTCTCTTTATGAGGCTAGAGTTCGAACTACATAGGTTATAAGATCTTAAATCACAGTAATAGCACAAATACACGTTTGGGCCCTAGGGCGTACCAAACCATATACCAATAAAGTGGTATGCGAACCACGACTGAACTAGACACTAGGCCTAGAGCCTCTAGAAGTGCTTGGACCACAAGGAACCACCCAAGGTAGTGACACAGGGGACCCACGGGAGACGCGTGCAGTGTAAATACACAACCGCGATACGCCGTTAACTTCTATGGAGAAAGTCGGGATCGGGAAAATAGAGGAAAGGGACACTTTAAAGAGGACTAGGACAAAACCCTTTGAGATCTAGGACTTTGAAGAGTCTCTACCCACGGGAGCACCGGAGTACTCGTGTTACCTCACCCAGGAAGCCGGGTGCATAGGTGCCTTTCGGGGTCGGGTTTCGTCGTCGTTTCTTATGGCGATCTGCTGCAAAGTGCTGCTGGCGACCAGGAGAAAAGTGTCCGGGTGGATCCAAGAGTGGATCGGAGTTCTGAAGAACCTGAAAGCAGAGGGGACAGAGTCTGGGTCACTAGCCAGTGACCAGGAGGCGATGGACAGATGCCCACCGATGTCGAGTGCTTCAAGTTCGTTGACGGTCGTCTTGACTCTTCAGCCACGAGGTCCGGGAGGCGTTGTCGGCGACCAGGAGCAGGATTCGGGCTGTTGCTCGATGTCTGTCGAGTGCAGAGGTGTCGGCGACCAGATTGGACCCAACAGGCCTTGGCAACGGCAAGTCTCGAGTAAGATGTAGATCGTCGATGATGCAGACCAGCAAGGTCTGGGGAACTCACCCAGCAAGGGTAAGTGAGGGCAGGCCTGGAGCAACCAGACTGCCAAGTAAAGAAAGATTGGCCTTCGGTAAGGGCTACTAGCCAACGGGCTAGCGACCGCGAAGGAGCCTCGTGACGCCGCACGTGGAGCTGGCTTACAGGACACTCGTGGAGTGGGGGCCAGTGATCTTCGGTGCAGGTGGTGCTGGAGGCTAGGGCTACTCGGAGCCCAAAGCACGACTTCTTGGGAGACCCAGAAGATGGTGCACTTGCAAGTGTGCTCGGTGTCCAGGGGTCACGGTCTCACAGTCACCCACGATAGCCACGGGCCTCAGCTTTGCTGGGGACTCAGGAGTAGCCTCGGGGAAGTCTGAGAATCCACCTCTGGTGATGCGATGACTTCGGCGTCCGACAGGAGCTTCAGTGATGCGAACCGGACAGATGCTTCTTTGGTGCCTGCCAAGCAGAGAGTCACTCCTTGACCCCAAGGGAGATTCTTCAGTCCTCTAATCGTGAGTAGAGCGTCGAAGGTCCAGGATTCTGTTTCAGAGTTTCGTCCAGGTATAATCTAAAGTCCTAAGGACTGGGTTCCTACCTTTATTCCAAAAATAGGGGATGGACTACTCTGTGGCCCCACCTATGGGTGGGTCAGGGCAGAGGGTGGCTACACCCCTTTCCCTTTGTCCAGTTCGCGCCAAAGCAGGGGCTGCAAGCCCCTGATCCGGTTTGAACTGGGGTATGCACAGGGACACCAAATGTGCCCCCAGTGCAGGACTTCAAAGCACCCGAAAGTGCTCCCGCCCAGCCCCAATACACATTGTCCTGTCTGGGGAGGTGGTCACACCTCCCTGGGACAGAAACCTATTGTCCAGGCCTCCCCTGCCGGAGTTTCGTCCAGCAGCAGGAGGCCAGACTGCGTGTCTGTGGCAGCAGCATCCATTTTGTGATGCCAGGGCTCTGGAAAGAAGTTACCGGACTGCGTCAGAGTTAACATGCCTTTCCCTCTAGAAGGGTGGAATGCTACCCCGCCGCCAGGATTGGCGGGGGTAGTATTCAAGATGTTTGACACCAAACACGACATGTTTAGGTGCAGCCATTCCATAGTTAGCATTTTACCGCGAGGATATAATGCGTTTAAGAGTATATGGTCAGGCTGCACTACAAACAGCATCAGAGATGGTCTCCGAACGCTGCAGAGGGCCCTGCTCATGCAGGGCACCCTCTCACATAAGAACCATGCACTCTGCCTTTAGGATTGATAAGGCCTGCCTTAGGAGTGACTTATAGGTTTATATGTGTGTATGCTTTTAGTGATATAGGTAACCTATACCACAGCAAGGGTGCATGCACCACCTTACCCAGGCTGCAGTAGCAGACCTGTGGTGTCAGTTTGGATGGCCTACCAGGGGTGGCATAATACATGCTGCAGCCCCTGGCAGGTCCTCTGAGATACCTATGCCCTTGGTACATAGTATACCATATACTAGGGACTTACAAGGGCACTCCAGATCCCAATCAGTGATGTGCCTAAGGCACATGGAGACCACTTTTAAGAGGAAACAGCTAGGCTGGGGTTCTGAATAGCAGGGCCCCAGCCAGACTAATGTCGAAAACCAGTGAAGTATCAGCAAAAAGTGGGGGTACCCCTGTGAAGCAGATCCTACTCTCCTACATCTACTGTCTGACCGACTCTTCATTTGTTTGGAAGGCTGAGAGGTGGTTGTGAGTGACCCGGGTGGCCCCAATCGGTCACTTCCTTCAGTTGGCGCCCGAACAGGGACCCCATCGGGCGAGTGACCCATCTTTGCCTGCGGACGGGTGAGGAGGACGGGGCCACGTCGGGTTGGATGGGCGGACCGGGGATCCCTGCACGAGAGAGTCTTGCACTCGCAACTGCCCCGCCTGTCTGACCGGACGGTGCCTCACCCGGTGGTCATCCCGGCTGGGGTCCTGAACGGCGAAACCCTTGGATTTAACTGTTTGGTCCGAAGAGTCGGCAGTGGAGAATAAATTTGCCTGACCTGTGTGCACCAGGTGAGTTTGCTTGGTTCTTTGTGGTTAAGGCACCCTTTTGGTTTGTATTTGGTACGATCTGAGGATCGGTTTTGGACAAGCGCTTGGATTTGTTTTGGGTTCTTTACTAATTTTGACTTGCATTTGATGAGCTCTGCGGACTGATTTTGGCGAAGGTATTCGCAAATTATTTGTTTGGCATGAATAGTGAACTTGTTGTCTTTTAAGATGCCTTGCCTGAGCAGGTTGTGCTGTGTGGGGTGCCCTTGTTGTTCTGCTGATGCTCGATTGGAGGAACGGCAGCCTGTGCCTCAGAGGCGCCCGAACTTTGATATGTATGTTAAACATGGCCTTGGCCCTATTATATTTAAGTACATTATGGCACAAATATAAGGGACAATGCCCGAGTTGCAGTGCCCGTTAACAGGTACCTTTGATGAGCAAAGATTGAATTTCCTGCAGGATAAATTGTTTGCAAAAGCGAAGTAGGCAGTCGATGTTTGATTACCTCCAGGTATGGCAGAAGGAAGCTAAGCAGAGGCGAATGAAAGCAGAAGAGGCCGAAAGGGAGAATACAGACAGTGACTCAGAAAGCAGTAGCGTACAATAGAGAGAAAATAGAAAGGTATAAAAATGTGCTGATAGGAAGTTTCGATTGCAATGTGACAAATTCTGTGTCGCCCGAGAGGAAGCGATCCCTTTGTGGAGGAGTTGTTAGAGACTCGACCCCACCCCCTTACGCGCCACAGAAAATATCCCGTTGTCCCACAGTCTATGCCATCTGTTCTTCCTGTCCCTGTTGCTCCCATTCCTTCTACTGCCGACCAAGCCGCTTTGGCCACTGCGCCCCCTGCCTCTTCTTTAGCCTCGCCTCCGGCAGTTACAATCACCGCTAGTCTCCCTGCTGTGCCTATCATTATGGCATCACTCTCCCCAGCCCTGACAGTTACTACGCAGCCATTAAAAACTCTGGTACCCGCTCCTTCGGCTACTGTATCTTCCCCGCTTCTCCATTCCCCGACCTTGCTGAGTATTGGGATGCCGGTGCGTGGACTAGGCCGACGGGGACTGAGCGACTGCAAGGGAGCGATTGGAGGCGAGGTATTGATCCGATCTGATGTGGGAGAAGCAGAGAAAAGAAGTGGTAGCTAATCAGGCCGCAGTTAGCCTAAATCAATTACAGTGTGGAGGATGTGTAGAGTGTGTTGAAAGAATATGAGCCGTTCGTACAGCAACATGCCCTTAAGCACATGTCGGCTACATTAATTGGATTAATGGGAACAGTGTTTCAGTGGTGTAGCACCCCAGATTATTTATGATATCCGAGGACCGTGTGTATGCTGCTGACATGGCCCTACGTGAAGTTTTGGTAACATTGCAGTGTTAATTGATTATCGAGGTGAGGTTATTTCAGAAGAGCCCGGACGACAGGATCCCAGTTTCTGATGAGGGAAGTTCACCTATTTATCACCCTGAAATACCGGGTTGCGTGATCAGCATGATGCTGTGGTCAGACAGCGAGTAGAGGCTTGTTTTCAAGAACAATGGGTCTATACTTCATGGAAAAGGAGTGAGGTTTTGTCCTTTAAGACTCAGTTACCTGACCCCAGAAAAGAATCCTACTGCGTATAAAAAGTGCGGAAGCTGCTTCATCGACAGTGATGACACAAGCAGATATTGAAATGTTCTTTGGTTTGTTAGTGCCAGTGGACATTTGGCGACAGGTGCATACGTAGGACCACGCTGTGGAATTGGGTGGTACCTGGGACGAGATTAGAGCATGTGACAAGGACAGGAAGCTGGGTGAGAAGCCCAGGGCCGAGATAACTAGCTTTACCCGGACGAATTATTACCTATATGTACTCCCTTATTCCACCGAGAAGAGTAGACTGGGACAAGTGCAGGCATGTCGTCAGAAGAAAGATGAAAGTGTGTCTCGATTTTTCACGCAGTTCGAGGGTGTGTTTTGGGATTTTAGTGGGCAGGATTTATCCAGGCAGAAGGGGTGTCCGGTTGTTTGTTAATAAATTTGTTACGAAATTACTCACAGAGATTGTAGCTCGGTTGCAGGCTTCAGAGAGCACTTGGACGACATCCTCTCCTTCCGTTATACTGAGTATGGCACAGTATTATGAACATGGGAAAATGAGGAGAAAGAGAAGGTGGAGAAGAAGCACAAGGAGTTGAAGACAAAGGTGTTATTACAGCAGGCATCTAGGGAAACGTGAGGGGATTCGTGGTGCTGAGTCGACCCGGCAGCTTCCCCATACTAGCAGGAAGCTGGGCCTGTGGGGCCGAATCCGGTGCGCGTACTGCAAGAGGAGGGGCACTGGCAAGCGAGTGTCCGGTGTTATTGCAGAAAGTCGACGGCTAGAGGACGGGGTTCTCGTGGATGGGGTGGTGGAGTAAGTGATCAGGACAGGGCTCAGGAAGGCGGGACATCGCAGGGTCGTTCTGACCAGAACTATTTCGATGATCCTCAAGGTCGGCAGTATTATCATGATGATTATGAACTGGACGGTGACAGGGATGTCTCACAGCTAGGACAGCCAGGGACAGGGTGAGGACCAGTCCAGATACCTTTAGATCAGTGCGGTCCTTATGTCTCCGCAGATTTGCAAGGCTCAGTTAAAAATTCTTAGTGGACACAGGTGCAATGAATAGCTCTGTTTCTCATTCGCTGGTCCCAGGGCAGCTCTGTCTGGCCAAAATAATGTTTAGGTAGACTTTTTTTGGTGTGCCGGTTGTGAGCCCCATTTCTAAACCCCTTGCCTTGACTATCAGTCTCTTTACTGTGGATTACAGCTGTTTCTGTTGGCGTCTAATTGTGGGTAAGGGTGATGGGCTTGGATTTATTAAAGAGACTACATGCTACAATTTTTGTTCCCGGACGGTGTTTACATGACGATGGGCCCGAACGTTGGTAGCACTAAGCAGTGTCTGTCCAAAGATGCACCCCTCCCGGCTGAATTTAAGGATGTGCTGGACACGTTGTGGGCCACTGGAGATACAGATGTGGGACGTTGATGACTCCCGGTTTACGTTAAAGTTAAAGACAATGCTATTTTGCCTCGTATTCCCCAGTACAAAAATTCCTAAGCGGAGGCGAGCTCTGCTACGGAGTTATACAAGATCTCATTGAGTCAGGTGTGACTGTGGAAGAGACGACTGCGAATGTGTGTAATAGCCCTATTCTTCCAATTCTAAAGGCTTCTTCAGACTCCCCGATGACCACCCAGATGTTTATCGTTTGTGATTGATTTGCGGCAGTTAATAAGATAGTGATCCCTCAGTTCCCAGTGAGTCCCTGATATTACCGCTCTTCTGACAATGATTCCTTCCTCTGCTAAGTTCTTCTCTGTCATTGATTTGAAAAATACGTTTTTAGCATTCGATTCATCCTGATAGTGGACATCTGTTCGGTTTTGCCCTATCTGGCAGAAGCTTTAGATTCTGTCGGGCTCCTCAAGGCTATACAGAGAGTCCCAGTAAATATAGTCAAGCCTTGAAAGCCCAATTAGACTCCCTTTCACTTCCCCCAGGTAATGTCTTGCTGCAATACGTGGGCGACCTTCTGTATTGCTTCTGACACTGAGAGAGGTTGTAGGCAAAGTACAGTGCAATTGTTGCTGCATTTGGCACACCATGGACATAAGGTGTCCTTTCTAAATTTCACTATTGTCCACAGGAGGTCACCTATTTAAGTCACCTGCTGTCGAAGGAGAGGTAGGAGATTGACCGCAGAGCGTATTAGTGCTATTGTTAAATGCCTCTTCCTAAGACTCAGAGGGACATGCGCGCTTTTATTGGCATTACTTCTTATTGTCGACATTGGATTGCTAACTATTGAGTTACTAACAAAACCTTTGTTGGCACTAATCACTAAGATATTGCACCAGACCCTTGCCCTGGACGCATGAATGTCAGCAATCTTTTGAGCAATTGAAAGTTGCGCTTTGCTCTGCACCGCCGGTGCTTGAGTACGCCAGACTATGCAAAGCCGTTCGTGTTGTATGTACCGAGGCAGGCTGGTTGTGCGCTTTCTGTTTTAACACAGGCCTTTGGAGGTAAGCAGAGGCCGTGTGCTTATTTCTCAGCTTGCTTGACCCTGTCGCAAGAGCCCTCCCGAGCTGTCTATGAGTGGTCGCGGCTGTGGCCGTCTCTATCTGACAATCGGTGGGACTCGTACTTGATACTGACCTCACAGTCATGGTCCCCCATGCTGTGGTTACCTCCGAGATAAAACTAGACACAGCACCTTACCGGTGCACGTCTGACCGGTTATGAGCCAACTCTTTTTGCCCGCATATTACGATCAAAGATGTGCCACTCTGAACCTGCCGCGTTACTGCCCCTCCCTTCTGAGAGTGAAGAAATAGAGCATACATGATTGTGTCTTTTCGAACAGAAGAAAGGAACAAAGGGACAGAGTAGATACTGACTGATATTCCCTATATCTGACCCCAAGGGAACTATATGTCGATGGCTCTTGTTTCAAATTACCAGATGGTACCAACACTGCAGCATACGCTCTCACTACACTGCATATGGTAGTTGAAACATCGCGAGTTCCCTATCAGTCTGCTCAGGCAGCTGAATTAGTTGCCCTTATTAGAGTCTGTGAGGTGAGCGAGGGACTGGCTGTTAATATTTATACTGACAGCCAGTATGCCTTCGGGGTCGCCCATAATTTTGGGCAACTCTAGGCAGAGAGGTTTCTCACTTCCCATGGGACACACATCCAGAATGAGCCCCGTTATACATGGGCTTCTGTCTGCCCTGACACTCCTAAGTGGCCATAATAAAGCACCCACAAGGCAGTCACTGCAGTGAGTGTGGGTGGGGAATGCGTTTGCGGATCAGAAAGCCAAGGAGACAGCCTGGAGCTAAGATGAAAAAGATGTTTGTGGCAGGTCCTGCTGAGTGAGTGCCCAGAAGTCACTATGTTTGAGGACACACTGGATAGTGTACGGAGATTAAGCGAGGCAACAATTGAGGAGTGTGCAGTCTGGCAGGAGGCTACAGCACGTTTGAGGCGAGGATGGGTTTGTGGCCGGATAAGTCAGGAAACAGAGATGGATGCTACAGAGCCTATGTCCTCCCTGCTGTAGTCACTATGGCCCACGGGCCAGCTCATATCAGTGCCAAGGGCATATGCAAACTGCAAGACCCTGTGTGGCAGTATGACAATATCCCCAAGACTGCTGCTCACTTGGTAAAGTACTGTATGGTATGCATGATGTACAACCCTGGAAAAGCACCCCCACACCTCCTGGTAATTTTGCTCTGCCTTCCTTCCTTTTGAGGTCCTTCAGATGGATTTTATCAAAATGGAGCAGTCAACAATCTAAAATATGTGTTAGTAGTTGTTTGTGCATTCAGTAAATGGGTTGAGGCTTACCCCACTAAAGAGAAACACAGCCATGAGCGTAGCGAGAAGGCACTCCCTAAAAGAGTTCTTCCTAATTTCGGCTTGCCCGTTTGATTTGGAGTGACAACGGAAGTCACTTCAATTCATAAGTCATTCAATTGGTATGTGATGGTCTACGCATTAGGCAGAAGTTCCATGCTGCAAATCATTCCCAGTCAGCAGGTTTGGTTGAGAAGTACAATGGTACTCTCAAACTAAAATTAGCAAAGATTCAGGAGAGCACAGGATTGAAGTGGCCAGATGCTTTACCACTAGCCCTTTTGTCTACAAGAGCTATGGCTCACACTAGGACAGGATTGTCACCGTACCGAGATAGAATACCCTATGATGGTGGACTACCTGTATGAGTTGACTAAAAGTTTGCGTTCTATTCACCAACAAATTCACGAAGCCTTGCCTTGGCCCCTGAGGAGCCAGGACACGATCTTCGACCAGGGATTATGTTTTAACAAAGCACTTCCAGAGGGAAGGGAGTTTGGAGGCCCCGCTGGAAGGGGCCTGCCCAGGTGCTCCTTGCCACCTGGAGTGCCGTGAAGGTGGCCGGCCGGAAGAACTGTATACACTCCAGCCACTGTCGTAGGGTGCCCATCCCTTTACCTTACGATCAGTGGGTGCTTGATGGAGTTGGCGATTCTGAAACAGAGCCAGTGCCCCGTTTCGTTCCGTTCTCAGATGCCCGACTGACGTGGGCACACTCAGAGGAAGAGAATGACACAGCGTTGAGCAGAGGCAGTGCCACCTGAGATCAAGGCCATCCAGGAGCCCCAGCCTGCTGGCCCATCTGTGCTTGAGCCCCAGTCCATTGACCCCTCTCTGTCTGAGCCCTTGTTTGCTGACCCCTCTGTGCCTGGAGCGGCTAGGTACAATTTGCGTCCTCAACGGAGGAACAGTGCACCAAAGGGGAAGTTAGACTAGTAGGGATGGACTGTGAGGAAAAAGAATAGGGTGTACCTTGCCTGTGGTACCAACTGTAGTTTAGGGAAAGAGATATTGGTGCATTGTTCAGACATTGGACAGTGTGAATTTGACATACTTCCCCTGAAGAAGGGGGGGGTGCACTACCCTGAATGGCGTGGGATTTCTTCAGAAAGGGCTGCGATTGCGCAGCTCCACCGAAAGTGCTCAACAGCACCACCGTAGATGAACAATAGGAGTCTGCCAGCGAAACTCTGACGGACGCTGGGAGCTTTTGCCCATTCTCTTGTTTCTGTGCCGCCCGCCCCATTGTATTGCATTTCTTTCCCTCTAACAACAATGTATCCATTTGGTCGCCCCATTATGGAGGAACAACAACACTTTGCAGCCCCGCGTTTTGGGCAGGGTGGGTCTGCTTGGTCTAGTTGGTCTGCTAAGAAAAAAGTGCTCTGTGCTGTATTTGTATTGCTACTGTTGTTGATTTTGGGAGGGGTGTCCTAGGTTTTGGAGTGCAATTGTAATGCCCCATCATGTGTTATATACAAGATTGTTTCTCCAGTTCGTGCCAAAAGAACAATACCAAGCAATGTATTTCTAGATACGGACAGGAAATTCTTTGGTGAAGGTACAGCTTGCTATTCAACTGAATCTGTTACGAGTTTGTGGACTGCTTACCCATTGTCACTGGTTAATTATACATATGTTCACCCACCACAATTTGTAGAGGTAAAGGGTGACTTCGGGATGGGATATCCCGGTCCCTGTTTGTATTATGGGAAGCCACGAGGGAAAGGATGCCCAGGTTGTAACATTAATGTGTATTGTGACAATCTGTATATGGAGGAACAGAACATTACTTTAACGGGTTGCATTATCATGATTTGACAGTTACTCGAGAAGCAGGTTACTATCCCGCATGCTGTCCCATAGTAAATAGTACTGACGCTTTCTTATACATAAATTGTTCTGGACTGATATTGTTCAAGAATACAATGTCTTTAGTGAGGAAAGATGATCCAAGTACAATGGGGATGAATACCAGATATGCTCCTGTATATTACCAAGGTCCACTTTATGCACACCCAGGATTTTACTTCTTGTCTAATGGTACTTATTCCAATGTTCATAATGGTACAGAGGACGTGGCATTGGGAATGGTGCTTCCTCTTGGGGTGCCTTGTAAGTATAGTATACAAAATATAAGGTGGGTTAAAAGGACGTTAACAAAGGAATTTTGCGACGGAGTGACAGACCTGGAGGTCAATAATTATAGTAATGGTATCACCTTTGGGTATATACTTTTCTCCATTATTACGTTTGGTGGTACTGCTACGGCCAGAGGTGAAAGGGCTAGGGAATATTTTGGATGTAAGCTGCAGATACTGTCTAACTCTACAGTAGCGGCTTTACGTGACATAACCACCCAGTTGGAAAGTATGCGAATATACTCCGAGCAAACAAGATATGCAGTTGATTTCATACTAGCTAAGAGCGGTGGTGTGTGCGCAGTAGTAGGAGACCAGTGTGTAGTCGGGATCACAAATATGTAGAAGAATATTACCCAACCCATTTTAGATATTTTGGAGAATGTCAAGGGGATTAAAAGCGGAAATTGGAGTTGGTCCCTCTTTGGTGAATGTGGTTGGATTCTGGAAAAGGTGATCTAATTTATTGTGATTCTAGTTGTCTGTTGCATTCTGGTACAGTGTCTTCCCTTATGCTGCTTTTACTGTACAACACTCCTCACCCCTAAGTCGCAGAAGACAGTCCGTGACACTGCTGCAGATTATGTTATGAGAAGGACATTCACCGAAATAATGCAAATAGATGAGGGCATCATTGGTTCTACCACCTCCCTTGCAACTTCTATTCCTAATATTGAATATATGGATAATTTTAAGTGTTGATGTCCCTATGCATCCCGGACAACGTCCCTAATGAATATGCAGGCTGCCCACGACTTAGGGGTCGATTCCGATTCGGGCCGAAAAAACGTACCGACCGACTCGGAGCCGGAATTCATTCCGACCGACACGTACCAGTGCAGCCCGACCCGCAAAGTACGATGAGAAGCGTGCAAAACCCGACCGACTCGATACGGAACACAAGCCGAACGACCGAGCCGCGCGGAAAACAGCAATCCGGCCGGAAAACCACGCGAATCGAACCGACCGACACGCACCCGGAACAATCCCGAACGAAGCGTACCCGCGAACTCCTACCCGCCAAGTACGATGCAACGCGTGGAAAACACGACCGAGTCGCACGGAGGACAAGCCGCACGACCGACACGCATACAAAACTGCGAGCCGAAGCAACCCAAAACACCGCGACCGACGCCGTACGCAGCATAGAAAACAGCACAAACACAGCGTGAACGACTCGGAGAAGCTCGTACGAGACAACTGCAGGGTCCGACTCGGTCACAAGAACGTCTCCTACATGCACAAAAGTACAAAGGGAAAATACACAAAAAAGGCCAAACAAGCAATTACAAAGCCAATAAATACTGGGGGGGGCAGGGAACAAAGACACACCCACAACTCCACCCATATAAAGGACACAAATCCCTACCATGATCCTTTGCAAATTCAAATTACCTGCCAGCACTCAACAGACAGCAACCACACACCCACAGCTCATCCATCACACAAGCCACACACCATCAGCACCTCAACAAATAGCACCCTCACATACACCCAGCAAAACACACACTCACACACCCTCACCTGCACACCAACACACACATCACTCACCATCACCACCCATCACCATGCCCCCAAAGAAGAATCATAAGTTCCTAGATAGTGAATTGGAAGTCCTGGTAGATGAGATCCTCAGGGTAGAGCCACAGCTGTTTGGTACACTGGTCCAACAGACACCCATGTCGCAGAAAACCAAGATGTGGGAGAGGATCGTCGACAGGGTGAACGCACAATCACCATGTTTGCGCACAAAGGTAGACATCCAGAACAGGTGGTATGACGTGCGCAGGAGGGTCAGGGAGCTGTTGAAGAAGGACTACCTCTTGAGCCAACACACCGGCAGTGGCCCTCCTGCCAAACCAGTATACCTCAGGCCCTGGGAGGAGAAGGTGCGGGCCATCCTACCACCAGTGAGCGTATATGGACTAGAAAACATCCCAGAGCCTGGTGAGTACACAACAAATGTACACAATATTGTGCGACAATACACACACATCACTGTCAAGGGGAGAGTCAAACCATGCACCCTTAGCAAATACACAGCAACCAGAACAGAATCATCCCAAAATGTGTATGTCAGTCAGATAAACACAACACATGCCATCTCATAGTGATATGTAACTGTGTCATCACATGTACATAACACAACTACAACTACAGCTAGGCAGTGGCACAAATATAACTAACAAACACATCCAGACATGTAGCCACCACTACAACACCACCTCACAGTGAAGCCCACTGAAAGGAAGGAATTCTGTGTATGCTGGGCAAGTCAGTGTAGCCAATAGCATCATGGGAGTCGTAGTCACAGATATTGCCCACCCTCACAATGCGCACATCAACACCACCATGAACCATGCTCACATCACAGGGAGTGGAAAACAACTGACAAGATGGCTGACACTGGCTACTGCTGTGGGGAGCACAAGGTCCTGCTGGCAACTGTGCACCAACCAACAGCAGGACACCACTGACTGACATCCTGAAAGACAACTTGCACTCCCTGCAACGGAAGCACGTTCCATGGTGGAAAATCTGGCTGGGTGGGAAGGAGGACTGACAGCACTGACCATAGTTACCAGCAGCTCCACTCACACACACCCCTAACACAAACTCCACACAACTCACCTGGGAGAATGCATTGCCTCACACTCCAATCAAATATCCCACAAAGAACCACAACCCTGGGTCATGCTGAGTGAAGCACAGGGACACACATGGGACTTGTAGCAAAACTAACCCCAGGATAACACTGTCAGCCATCTTGTCAGCACAGGCACACAACCCCACAGGGAAGCAGAGTCAAAAGGAAGGAAGCATGGGCATGCTGGGAAGGGGGGTGGAGGCAATAGCATGATGGGAGTGGTAGTCACAGCTCAACATCCCCCACCCACATGGCCCAGCAAGCTCACACTCAAGCATGCACACCTCACAGAGAGTGGAAAGCCCCATCAAAGATGTCTGACACTGGTGCTCTGTTGTGGGGAGCACAAGGCCATGCTGGGAACTGGCCACCAACCAACAGCAGGACACCACTGTCAGCCATCTTGCCATTGCTCTCACACTCACACACAGTGAAGTCCACCCAAAAGCAAGTAAGTATGGGCATGCTGGGAAGTGGGGTGGAGGCAATAGCATGATGGGAGTGGTAGTCACAGATATTGGTCACCCCCACAACTGTCCCATCAACACCACCCTGAACCATGCGCACATCACAGGGAGTGGAAAACAACTGACAAGATGGCTGACACTGGGTACTGCTGTGGGGAGCACAAGGCCCTGCTGGCAACTGTGCACCAACCAACAGCAGGACACCACTGACTGACATCCTGAAAGACAACTTGCACTCCCTGCAATGGAAGCACGTTCCATGGTGGGATATCTGGCTGGGTGGGAAGGAGGACTGACAGCCCTGACCATAGTTACCAGCAGCGTTTCTCACACACACCCCTAACACAAACTCCACATAACTCACCTGGGAGAATGCATTGCCTCACACTCCAATCAAATATCCCACAAAGAACCACAACCCTGGGTCATGCTGAGTGAAGCACAGGGACACACATGGGACTTGTAGCAAAACTAACCCCAGGATAACACTGTCAGCCATCTTGTCAGCACAGGCACACAACCCCACAGGGAAGCAGAGTCAAAAGGAAGGAAGCATGGGCATGCTGGGAAGGGGGGTGGAGGCAATAGCATGATGGAAGTGGTAGTCACAGCTCAACATCCCCACCCACATGGCCCAGCAAGCTCACACTCAAGCATGCACACCTCACAGTTAGTGAAAAGCCACATGCAAAGATGTCTGACACTGGTGCTCAGTTGTGGGGAGCACAAGGCCCTGCTGGGAACTGGGCACCAACCAACAACAGGACACCACTGTCAGCCATCTTGCCATTGCTGTCACACTCACACACAGTGAAGTCCACTCAAAAGGAAGGAAGTATGGGCATGCTGGGAAGTGGGGTGGAGGCAATAGCATGATGGGAGTGGTAGTCACAGATATTGGTCACCCCCACAACTGTCCCATCAACACCACCCTGAACCATGCGCACATCACAGGGAGTGGAAAACAACTGACAAGATGGCTGACACTGGGTACTGCTGTGGGGAGCACAAGGCCCTGCTGGCAACTGTGCACCAACCAACAGCAGGACACCACTGACTGACATCCTGAAAGACAACTTGCACTCCCTGCAATGGAAGCACGTTCCATGGTGGGATATCTGGCTGGGTGGGAAGGAGGACTCACAGCCCTGACCATAGTTACCAGCAGCGTTTCTCACACACACCCCTAACACAAACTCCACATAACTCACCTGGGATAATGCATTGCCTCACACTCCAATCAAATATCCCACAAAGAACCACAACCCTGGGTCATGCTGAGTGAAGCACAGGGACACACATGGGACTTGTAGCAAAACTAACCCCAGGATAACACTGTCAGCCATCTTGTCAGCACAGGCACACAACCCCACAGGGAAGCAGAGTCAAAAGGAAGGAAGCATGGGCATGCTGGGAAGGGGGTGGAGGCAATAGCATGATGGGAGTGGTAGTCACAGCTCAACATCCCCCACCCACATGGCCCAGCAAGCTCACACTCAAGCATGCACACCTCACAGTTAGTGAAAAGCCACTGCAAAGATGGCTGACACTGGTGCTCAGTTGTGGGGAGCACAAGGCCCTGCTGGGAACTGGGCACCAACAAACAACAGGACACCACTGTCAGCCATCTTGCCATTGCTGTCACACTCACACACAGTGAAGTCCACTCAAAAGGAAGGAAGTATGGGCATGCTGGGAAGTGGGGTGGAGGCAATAGCATGATGGGAGTGGTAGTCACAGATATTGGTCACCCCCACAACTGTCCCATCAACACCACCCTGAACCATGCGCACATCACAGGGAGTGGAAAAGAACTCACAAGATGGCTGACACTGGGTACTGCTGTGGGGAGCACAAGGCCCTGCTGGCAACTGTGCACCAACCAACAGCAGGACACCACTGACTGACATCCTGAAAGACAACTTGCACTCCCTGCAATGGAAGCACGTTCCATGGTGGAATATCTGGCTGGGTGGGAAGGAGGGCCGGATGTCAACCAAATACAACCAATGCAGACCATGTACACACCCCAACATTCACATAGAAATGCCCAAATAATGCAGGACAATGTGCTACACCAATATCAACCTCTGACTGTGACAACTTAGGACAATGCAATGTACAGGCCCGCATCCAGAGGCACAGTCACAACTGTCAGGTGTGTCAACCATTGATGCCTGCAGAAACATAACATACATTGTGTGTGTCTCCCAAAAACAGGTGATGATGGGGACACAGCAGCAGACGCTGAGGAGTCCCCGTCCCAGGCTCAAGAGGATACGGAGCTCACTGGTGTGGAACAGCCTCTGCCCTCCTCGGATGAAGAAGACCTACCTGGCACCTCCGGAGCAAGTCATCATGCAGCACCAGCAGGACCACCAGCTGCACCCCCTGCACCCACCCCTCCAACGACTGTCAACACACATACCACCCCTGCCGACATGGACAGACCAAGGAGCACCACCACCACCAGCACAGGGACCCTGGACCAACGTGGGGCCATGGACACCAACACCACCAACAACCCCCAAGGGGGCCCAGGGTCACCTGTGCGTGCCACCTCAGGTACTGCACGTGTCGCCAGGGGTGGTGGGAGGGGTGGGAGACATAGGTCGCTGATCGCAGAGGGGTCTGGACTGCATGATGACCCACAACTGGTACGCATAGCCGATGCGTACCAGTCCAGCACCGGAGAGCTCAGCCAGGTAGTGGGGCTCCTCAGGGACATTAAACAGCAGCAGGCTGCCCATCATGCCCGCTTGGACTCACACATGTCCCGCGTGGAGTCCAAGTGGGACACACTGCAAGAGATGACGGCGGTGCATAGGGACATATTACAATGCCTCCGCCAGATGAGCAGCAACCAGTCAACACCTCCCTGTGTGCCCACAACATCTGGTGCTGAAACAACTGCAACTGCCACAGGGAGGGAGGATGACTCTGGCGGAGAGTCCCCTGCACCGCAGCAGCCTGCACTTGAGGGTCCCCCCAAAGAAGAGGGGTCGTCCGAGGAGGGGCAACTGAGAGGCCGATGGCCATGTGCAACCCCCAGGAAGCCAAAACCTGTTCTGGATAATCACCTTTGTGCGCAAACTGTTCACCCTGTTGACTGCAACACAACTCCCCCACATGACATGGGGAGTACAAGTTGGACCAATGTCTCAGATGACTGTGGACTTTATACAGGACATTTCTGCTACCAGGACTTCCAATTCATCTAGGAACTTTGGATTGCAATCAAAATGTACAGCACTCACCATCCTGTGCACTATTCACACACATGTATGACAATAAACACACTAATACACCATACCTGCCTCTGTCGTGATTCCAACGTGGTTTCTGTCATGGAGATGATGACCAGCGAAATTACACTGTGCATGCTAACTGCTACAGCAAGTACAACACAGGCATGTGAGTCATGGCAACGTGACACATATGAGGGAGACACACCACCAGGGCTACACAACAAATACACACCTAGGCCATCTGACTCATTGCCTACACTGATGTTGCCAGGAAATACGGTGCAATGCACAGACACAACACCTATTCACAGTCTTTGTCAACTAGCCCACTGGTGCAGTAAGCAAATGTCAGTCAAATGTGTGACCACAGACAACGCACATCACAAAGTGAAGCACAGGTTTATTACACATTTGCAACATGTTGTAACCACTACAGATGCAAGGTAATCCCACCTGGCAGCGGGCACACAGTCAACAAGTGTAGAAGGAAGGAAGTCCATGGGTGTGGCGCACATCACCTGTAGGGACACGACAGCTACCACCCTGGAAGTCGAATCACGGTGTCGGGGATCACAGTTGACCAAACGACTCTGAAAGTACCCTGTGAAGGACAGAAATGACACACAGTCAAAAGCACTGAAGAACAGGACAGAACTGCAATACTCATGCCCAATACATGTCACAAGATACCCACCCAGAACCAAGTTAGCATGTCAACACTGTTGGGGAGTACAGACTACCTGTAAGGACACATCGCTACACGCATACAGTCATGTAGCCCATGGACACACTCAAACAGCACCAGAGCACCACCAACACATATCATGCAAACTCACATCATTGACATGACATCTCTGGATACTCACATTCAGCTGAAGAAGTTGGTGATGAGCTGTGTGCGGACATCACCATCACCATCATCATCATCATCACTGGCATCGTGGTCCAGGCCAGGATCCTCCACAGGTGGCGGATGTTGGTCATCGTCATCCAGGATGAGAGGCAACTCCTTCCGCACTGCCAGGTTGTGTAGCATGCAGCAGACGATGACAATCTTGCACACCTTTGCTGGGGCATATGGGAGGGCCCCTCCTGTCTTGTCCAGGCAGCGGAAGCGGCTCTTCAGGAGACCAAATGTCCGCTCAATCACTCTCCTTGTCCGACCATGTGCCTCATTGTAGCGCATCTGGGCTGGTGTCACAGGGTTCCTGAGGGGCGTCAGCAACCACGGCATGTTGGGGTATCCGGAGTCACCTACATACAGACAATTGCACATTAGCTGAGTTGGAAAAGAGGGTGGAACACTACATTGCAGAACACACACAATGGTACAAAGTCAGTACACACCAACAAGCCAGGCACGCTGGTTCCGCATCTGTGACATCATCCTCGGGATGCGACTACTCCTCATCACGTAGGCATCGTGTGCAGAACCGGGGAAACGGGCACACACGTGTGAGATGCTCATATCTGCAAGACAGACCACCAGTGCATTGACCGAGTGGTAGTGTTTGCGGTTCCTGTATGCCTGCTCTTGGGCCTGTGGTGGTACCAAAGCCACATGTGTCCCATCAATGGAGCCAATGACATGCGGCATCCTCCCCAGGGCATAGAAGTCACTCTTCACGTCAGTGAGTTGTTGGAGTCTAGGGAAATAGATGTACTGGTTCAGGTATATCAACATAGCCTCCAAAACATCGCGGAGCACACGGCTGAACATGGTCTGTGACATCCCACCAGCAGTCGCCACAGTGTGTTGAAAGGTACCGGTGGCAAAGAAGTGTAGGGCTGCCATCACCTTCACCTTGGGGGTCAGCGCTGTAGGGTATGTCCGGCCAGCTTGCAAATGTGGGGCCAACCGCACCGTCAATACCTCAATCAGCGGCCTGGTGAAGCGGTACCGTCGGATGCAGTCCCGTTCCACCATGGTTGCAAGGTCAGGGAATGGTCTATGGACAGCTGGTGCCCTGCAGTGCATAGGTGAAGAAAGAAAGATTGTCAGTCACCCCACATATGTGGCATTGAACACACTCAATATCACATGATACATCATTATGAGGCACAAGTACATGATGTGTGCAGTTCCGTAAGGACATGTATGGCACATACATGGCCAACATCTAACATCACAGTTCAACAAGTGGCATCAATAAGTCCCAGCTTGTGCCATGGGATATCATGAGGCCGTGTCACAGTTCCCATCTCCTGCTGCCACGTTCCAAACACACCCCACAGTGACATGTGAGGACAGATGTGCCCCAGGCATCACAGCTCAACGACAGGTAGATTCCCAGGGACCCTGTATTGCCACATGGACACTGGCATGACATGGTGTATCATGAATACACCACAGCAAAACAACCATGACCCCCACAGGTAGTGGTCCCTGTTGCCTCGGCAGGACAGACATGGACGTCTGTGACACACACACGCACAACATCAAAGTCCATGCACAAACAACGTGGATGTGGAGACTGTCTCCCATTGTGCACATGAAATCAGAGACATTGTAAACACAACATGCACACAGACTGTGGAGGACCATCACTATTGTGCCAATGGGTCACCCTGGGATAAACATACCGTCCCACATGGGACTCAGGGGGTATGTGACATGACATACACATACACCACCGTGAAATGTGACCATGCCACATGCTCAGATATGAACAGTTGCACATCACAGTGGTCATGTACACGAAACACCAAGGATTCTGTCCCCATGAACACGTGCACAGCCTGGGAGTGGCTGCCCCCAAGTGACACCCACAGAACAACATGTTCACCCCCATACACGGAATAGGTAATGCAGCCTTACATGCCTTAGGATACAGTTTGGACAGGCTGTGGTGTTGTAGGTGTGCCCCTCACTCCCTGGGAAGTATATGTGGCTGGCATATGTTCACCTGTGACAGGCATGGTGACATATGCCAGTGACTTGTACAGGGACGCGTTGGACAGCAATGGACCGATCGGTGCGCACACATTGGCCATTGCATTCAATGTGTGCTGGTACGCGTTGTATTCGCAATACGCGTTGGATAGCAATGGACCGATCGGTGCGCACACATTGGCCATTGCATTCAATGTGTGCTGGTACGCGTTGTATTCGCAATACGCGTTGGACAGCAATGGACTGATCGGTGCGCACACATTGGCCATTGCATTCAATGTGTGCTGGTACGCGTTGTATTCGCAATACGCGTTGGATAGCAATGGACCGATCGGTGCGCACACATTGGCCATTGCATTCAATGTGTGCTGGTACGCGTTGTATTCGCAATACGCGTTGGATAGCAATGGACCGATCGGTGCGCACACATTGGCCATTGCATTCAATGTGTGCTGGTACGCGTTGTATTCGCAATACGCGTTGGACAGCAATGGACCGATCGGTGCGCACACATTGGCCATTGCATTCAATGTGTGCGGGTACGCGTTGTATCCTGGGTACGCGTTGGACAGCAATGGACCGATCGGTGTGCCCGGCCGGCCCATTGCATTCAATGTGTGCTGGTACGCGTTGTATTCGCAATACGCGTTGGATAGCAATGGACCGATCGGTGCGCACACATTGGCCATTGCATTCAATGTGTGCTGGTACGCGTTGTATTCGCAATACGCGTTGGACAGCAATGGACCGATCGGTGCGCACACGACTGGCCATTGCATTCAATGTGTGCGGGTACGCGTTGTATCCTGGGTACGCGTTGGACAGCAATGGACCGATCGGTGTGCCCGGCCGGCCCATTGCATTCAATGTGTGCGGGTACGCGTTGTATCCCGGGTACGCGTTGAACAGCAATGGACCGATCGGTGTGCCCGGCCGGCCCATTGCATTCAATGTGTGCGGGTACGCGTTGTATCCTGGGTACGCGTTGAACAGCAATGGACCGATCGGTGTGCCCGGCCGGCCCATTGCATTCAATGTGTGCGGGTACGCGTTGTATCCTGGGTACGCGTTGAACAGCAATGGACCGATCGGTGTGCCCGGCCGGCCCATTGCATTCAATGTGTGCGGGTACGCGTTGTATCCTGGGTACGCGTTGAACAGCAATGGACCGATCGGTGTGCCCGGCCGGCCCATTGCATTCAATGTGTGCGGGTACGCGTTGTATCCTGGGTACGCGTTGAACAGCAATGGACCGATCGGTGTGCCCGGCCGGCCCATTGCATTCAATGTGTGCGGGTACGCGTTGTATCCTGGGTACGCGTTGAACAGCAATGGACCGATCGGTGTGCCCGGCCGGCCCATTGCATTCAATGTGTGCGGGTACGCGTTGTATCCTGGGTACGCGTTGAACAGCAATGGACCGATCGGTGCGCACCCATTGGCTATGGCCTGGCCTGGCAACGGACGCGTTTTCAAATTTTGAACGAGTCTGATGCTGTAAATTCAGTTGGTCACCCACAACAATGTTGCAAATTCATGGGTGTCATGAAGTTGAACTTTTGAAGGATGCTGTGGGCGTGTGTAAGTGGTGCAATTCCATGGATTGGCCAGATTCAGAAGATGCAAACGACTTGGACCTATCACTTTGGACACATGGGACAGTATCTGCCTCTGCAGCACACATATAATGCTGGCTGTTCCCCTGAGAGCTCACTTGCCTGCACTACATGCTCCAGGACGACATCTGCCACCACCACTGCTGCTGTATCTGCACCCTCTGGACCCTGCAATGGCACGTACTGTGGAGAGAGCCCCAGCCTTCAGCACTGAGGAGAACCAGGCCCTGCTGGACAGCCTCCTTCCACAGTACAGCAAGCTGTATGGGAAAGCAGGGGAGCAGGTGAGTGTTCTGTCCACTGCCTTTCTAAATGTGCATGTTGTCTGACTAGCAAGGCTAACAGTCTGCACGCCACTGGCTAGCAGGCTCACTGAGTAGTTGTCACCCCCCATAGTGTGTAGTTACATGCACTGAACAGGTATAGTGCAGTGACAGTGCATTTAAACAAGGTTTTACTTCCCAGGCAATGATACCATGTAGTAACTGCTGGCATACTGTCCATGGCCATCGTTGCACTGCCTGTGTACATCATGTGCCCCTGTGATTGAGACATGTATATCCAACTGTGTAATGCACGGATATGTTGCATGTGTAGTAATGGCATTCTCACTTTGTCATCCTCACAGGTTGATGCCCACCAGAAGCAGCAGATATGGCTGACCATCGTCCGGGCAGTGAGATCCGTGGGGGTCTACAAGCGCCGGATCCGCAACTGCCAGAAGAGGTGGCAGGACCTTCGGGGCTGGACCCGGAGGATCGCACGGGTCCAGCTGAAGCTGTCGCCTCCTCGCAGGAGGGGCGGACACCGGACCCTGACCCCCACATGCTCAGGATCCTGGCGGTGGTCTTCCCTGATCTGGATGGGCAGCTGAAGGCCAGAGAGCAGCAAGGAGGGGTGAGTCCATGACTGCATTGTGAACTTTGTCTGCCATGCTATGTGCCCTCCTCTGGCCTGGTTAAACTTCCACAGTACATCAGTCATGTGGTCCAGGACCCATGTCCCTCTATTGTGCACTGCCCACTCCTCATCTGATACCCAGGTGTGGCCCTTACAGTCAGGGAATTGTGTCACTTGGGTACTGTGTCCTTGCAGTTTGCTTGACTCAAGGTGGGGGACAGCATCTGTTTCCCTAACTCTGTGGTGGGCATCATGGGTGGGTCCATTGCTTACACAATGCCTGTGTTCTGACATGTAATCTGCGTGTTACTTTGATATGTGGTCCAATTGCTGAGCTGATCCACCACATGTGCCTGGGGTATCTGGCACACACCCATGCTGCGGGTGGGAACAATGTTTGGGCCCCAGGAGTGTGTATATTACGTGTGTCACACATACTTAGCCAGCTGCCTACTGTCCAGGGCTCATCCCTCATTCATGTGGGGCAGGACAGTCATGCCTACTCCAGGCCATACAATACACTCTGTACTCCCACTCCCGTGTATCAGCTGACACGTTGTGCTCAGTGATATGTCCCCTCAGGTGTCTGCCTCTGTGTCAGTGTGCTGTGGCTTCGTTGTCAGGACTGCTGGGGTGTTTCTCGGTTGGGGCTCAGCATGCCACCGGAGATGTGACCATAGGAGACGATACTTGTGTGACACATAGGTGTTTGATCACCTGACCGTGCAGACTGGGGTATGCGAATGTGAAGTTCAGGCAGCTGTTTCCCATTCACAGCAGATTGTGAGGTGCTCAGGTTCAGAGGGTTGTGTTACAGGTCTCCCATATGTCCAATCGGTATGACCTGGACAGATAAGGGTTCAGATGATGTGGTGTGTGGGGGATGTACATGTGCACTTGTTCAGCTCCAGGACTTGCATTCCCCATGACCTACTATTGTGACACAGTGCAGAGTGTTGTTGTCTGGCTGCCCTGCCCATGTGACTGGAGACAGTGATGTATGACTTAGCAGGCATGCCTGTGCCATGGCATGTGACTTCCTATGAGTGATCCTGCAGGGGAGTGACATGTGCTACATGCACACCATTGTGGCAATGGCTATCAGGACATGGGTGCATCATGGTGTCTGTCGCTGGTATGCATCACATGCATTTCCTATTTGACTCTGGGCATCCCTTTCATCCGGACACCTGTACTGACTCAGTGGCAAGAGTTGTGATGTGTGCATGTTCACATGCTTCACCGTGTTCTCTGCACTGTCCAACTACTGTGTAGGTGGTGCATGTGTCCACACTGGGGTATTGCCATCCAACAGACACCAGACAGATGGGTGCAAGGCCAGGTGGGATGTGAGTGCCATGGTTGACCATCAGACTGACAATTGGCTTCTCCTGTTCTGTTTGGGCACTTTTAGCAATGTTCAACTAAGGATGCCAGGGCTTGCTCTGTAATGTGCTGTACTTACTGTGGTGTGTGCGTTCGGTGCAGGTGACTGATGTCTGTCTGTTTCCCTATTGTTTGCAGATACATCCACGGCCACAGGAGGGGACAGCTCCACGGACCAGGAGGAGCCGCAGAGCCAGACTGGGTCAGCAGCCGAGGAGTGGTCGGAGGGACCCAGTGGCACGGAGGGCGAGGGGAGCCACACCGAGGAGTCCTCAGCACCATCCACCTCAGCTGAGGACCACAGCAGCTCGGAGGATGACTCCCTTATGGAGGCGGGTGTCAGCAGCCACCACACCCCAGCTAGTGTTGCTGTCCCCGCCACCACCACCACCACCACCGCCCTCCCATCGGCTCCCATTCCCGAGGTCCGTGGAGGCTCCCATGTTCGGGAGCGTGTCTCCTTCGGGCCAGGCACCGCACCCCCTGCCCCTGTGTCCCCTGCTGCCCTGAGTGAGGAGTCTGTGTACCTCCTTCGCCAGCTCCATGTAGGGCAGACAGCGATGCTGAGTGTCCTCCATGCACACACCACTCTGTTGACTCAGCTGGTGTCGTTCATGGAGGGCATCTCATCGGGCATGTCTGCCCTACAGAGGGGCAATAGGTCCATGGACTCCTCCCTGACGGCAGCAGTGTCCCTCCTCCGACAGTCCCTCACCCCTCCTGCCTCTGCCCCATCCACACTCCCCAGCACCTTACCTGTCCCAAGCACACACACACCGGCACAGGCACACACCAGCACAGACACGAGCAGCACACAGACACACACGCCACAAACAAGACGCACACGCACGCACAGTCAGGGGACTGAAACCACACTCACAGGGGATGGGGCCCAGGCACACACACACGCATCCACGAGCACTGCGCAGTCCTCAGTTGCCTCTCCCTCCAAAGCCCCCTCCCTTGCCTCACCTGCAACCCCAAAGACACAGCGGCTCTTCCTCAGTGACCTCGGCCTCTTCCCCTCCGATCCAGCTGATACAGCATTCAGGGGGAAGAGGAAGCCCACCCACACGGAGCGGAGTGCCCCTCGCCCCCGGACACCCTCCCCCAGGCGCAGACCGACTGACGCCCCCACCCGCAAGTCCCCCCGGACCCGGAAGAGCAAGACCCCGCCGCCGCCCTGCAGCTCAGGCACCAAGTCTCCTTCCTCCATCCCTCAGGCCCCCACTCCACAGGTGCCCCCACCACACCCTGCCCCAGGTTCCCCCACCCACAGATACACCATCCCCAAAAGGATCAGGCCTTCTCCCCCTGCCACTTGCTCTTCCGGCCCCACACCCCCGCTGCGCTTGTCTGTGCCACTGGTGTGGTGACGGTGTCCTCCCCTCTGTCCTGCCCACCTTACCTGATCCCCATTCTCCTCCCCTGGAGGTAGGCACTGCAGTGGAGTCCACTACCACCCTGTCTGACTTGGGCACTGCAGTGGGGAACCTGTCCACTCCATCTGCACGGTCCACTGCAGTCGTGCCGGCACCCACACCATCTGAGTCATGCCCCCCAGTTGTGCCGGCACACACCATGTCAGACACCTCCACTGCAGTTGTCAGTGGCTCTCCAGCACCCACCACCCCTTCCCTGCCTCCTTCTGGTGAGCCCTGATCCTGTCCCTGCGGTGCCTGGCCTGCCCCCCGTATGCCCCTCCGAGGGGATTGTCCCTGGTTTTTATCAGTGCAGGCATGCGTAGGGTGACATCTGCCACTGTCACCCTGTTTTGACTTTCATGATGGACTGGCCATTGGCCTTTGTTTATTTTTTACATGACTTCAACTTTTGAACCCACATATGCTGAATAAAGCAACTTTCTGTTCTCTAGTGCTTTTGCTTCTGATGTACATGATGTTGATGATGCTAACCATGCCCTTGCTGCAGTGATGGTGATATTTGGTCTCATGAAAATGAAGTGTTACTGTGCAGGAACCCATGTGGTCCAGGGGGACTGTGTCCTATCCTGTGGTGTATCCATGTCATCCTTAGCAGCATCTGAGGGTGTCATGTTTTCAATATTTGGCAATGGGATTTCCTACTTACATTAGCAATGTCACATCTGTGGCTTCCACCCCTGCACATCTGTTGTGCTTGCCATTGTTCAATTAGTCTACTTCCCTGACCGTGTGGCCATCTCCACTGGACATGCAGGTTTGGGCATCAATGGGGAAGGACTCATCTGTGTTGTCAGTGCAACTTGCTATACATGTGTGTTGGATCTGTGCTGATGATTTCGTTGACACTCCCATGACCAGGCTGATGTGACGGGAGCCTTCATTTGGTGCTAATTGTTGACTGTGTGACCAAGTGTTCTGCTGACATGATGGAGCCCTACTGAGGCGACATATGGCACAGCTTTCCTCACACAGGAGTGGAGTCCCCTCATGGCAGTGTGTACTCCTGTGACATCGCCTGCGCCCAAGGTGTGTGTTGTATGAGCATGTCTGTGTGTTCACTTCCATTTTGCTGTGCATGCTGGGATCCCTAGTGATGTTCCTGTTTGTGATGCTTGCTGAGTTGACCTATGTTCCCCCAAAGTCTTCTCCCTGGGTTCTCTGTGATGTGGGTGCATGGCACATTACTGGTCATCAGGGTGTCACCCATAGGTGTGTTTGCTGTCAGGGCTGAGTTTGTGGGCAGACGCAGATGGGTCACAGTCAGGATTCCCCTTGGCACTTGTTGTTTACACCTGTCATGTGATTTCCGGTTTGTGTTAGCTTTCATTGGTTGTGACACGTTGTGTGTGTGACTGCTGGCACTCCTCAGGGTCAGGGCTGCAATGTTGGTAGTTGTCTATGTGTGTTCTTTGTGGGTGACCTTGGCTTCTTCATTGGTGTGTGACTGTGGCTGGGATCCCATTGGTTGGTGTGGTATTGCCGTCATGTCCATGTACAGCGTAGTGTGCAGTGTGTCAGACATTCAGGAGTCTTGTTGAGTGGCCATGTGTGATGTGTTTCTGCACCTTGGTTCCCACCACCCCCCTGGGATTGTCATGGGTGCATGTGCAATGTCACCAGTGCATGTGAGCTTCACTGCTGCACATTGTTGGAGGTCGAGGTGTGTGGTGTTGAGTGTGTGCAGATGAGAGTTGTTGCCCGGCTAGACCCCTGCCTCCATGTTGGCCTTGGCTTACTGGCCGTGCTGATTGATTTGTGCTTGTGTAGGTGTGATGGCAGTTTGTTGCTCAGGACACATGACTGTGGTTCACAGTGTGAACGACATCTAGCTTTGTCATCACAGTGGGATTGTAATGCAGCCCAGGGTCACCACATTGTGGGGGCCCTGGGGGTAGTGCTGTGGTGTCTCTGTGTCTTGCTGTGTCAGTTGCTGTTCCTACATGCTTGTGTGACATGTGTGATTTGTGCTCCCTCTCATCTGACAATGCCTGATTGCCCACATAGGGGATTTGGATCCATGAGTTACCTTTGTGTGGCACTGTATGCACATCTGTGTAATTGGTATTCAGGCCTCCTCATGTGTTGTGTGGTTGCCTGGGGACACTGGCACCCCCCCTCACCTGTTGTGTTTGATGTGCAGTGTGGGTCTGCCTGTTTGTGTTTGTGCATCTGCACCACTGCATTGGCATATCTTTAGTGTGCCATTGGCTGTATGTTGTTTGGTGGGTTTCCCCTGCTGTCCCTGGGACTCCTAGGTCATCAGTCAGCACAATGATCATTGTTTGTGTGTCCCATTGCTGCCATGGTATGGTATCTGTTCACCTCACATCTACAGTCTCCACAGGGTATCTGCATTTGTGTGCCCATTGGTGCAAATATGTGGGTCTGCATTCTGATGGTCACTTCTGTCATTGTGTCATTGATGAATGTTGACAGTGTCAGCCCCCATGGATGATGTTTGTCTGCACATGGCCAAAGGTATGTCTTATTTGCACTGCACTGTTTGCCTCCCCCAATCTATGTTGCTATGGGACACAAGCACTACTTTGCCACTGATGTGTTTGTTGTTCTGTGACCAGGAATCATCCATGCAGTTTGGCAGTTGCAGCTTTTTCTTTGTCAACACTTACATTTTGGTCACTGTGATGATGGGGGTTTGGACCCCATTGCCACAATGTTCAAAATGTGCTTCAGCTATGGACCCCACAATTACATTTTGGTCACTGTGATGATGGGGGTTTGGACCCCATTGCCACAATGTTCAAGATGTGCTTCAGCTATGGACCCCACACTTACATTTTGGTCACTGTGATGATGGGGGTTTGGACCCCATTGCCACAATGTTCAAGATGTGCTTCAGCTATGGACCCCACACTTACATTTTGGTCACTGTGATGGTGGGGGTTTGGACCCCATTGCCACAATGTTCAAGATGTGCTTCAGCTATGGACCCCACACTTACATTTTGGTCACTGGGTTTGGACCCCATTGCCACAATGTTCAAGATGTGCTTCAGCTATGGACCCCACACTTACATTTTGGTCACTGTGATAATGGGGTTTTGGACTGGTCATGGCCTGCTTGCATTGTGGGGGCCACACACATTTATGTGTGGCACATGTGATAGGGGGTCACATTGTATGTTCAAAGTCATGTTCAGTGTTGTAGGCATTTGACACAGTCTACACACGCTTGTCCTGGTGTTGGGGGGGATGTCTTTATGTTGCATTCTTTATGTTGGTGTGTGCTTGTTGTGTCATGTATTAGCCATCCTGTGAGTGGGGGTGTTGTTGGTGGTAGGCATCCAGCCCCCCATGGGTAGAGGTGGTAGTAGTGACAGGCATCCAGCCCCCCATGGGTAGAGGTGGTAGTAGTGGTAGGCATCCAGCCCCCATGGGTAGAGGTGGTAGTGGTGGTAGGCATCCAGCCCCCCATGGGTAGAGGTGGTAGTAGTGGTAGGCATCTGGCACACCCTGGGTAGGGGTGGTAGTAGTGACAGGCATCCAGCCCCCCATGGGTAGAGGTGGTAGTAGTGGTAGGCATCTGGCACACCCTGGGTAGAGGTGGTAGTAGTGGTAGGCATCTGGCACCCCCTGGGTGAGGGTGGTAGTAGTGACAGGCATCTGGCACACCCTGGGTAGAGGTGGTAGTAGTGGTAGGCATCTGGCACACCCTGGGTAGAGGTGGTAGTAGTGGTAGGCATCTGGCACCCCCTGGGTAGGGGTGGTAGTAGTGACAGGCATCCAGCCCCCCATGGGTAGGGGTGGTAGTAGTGGTAGGCATCCAGCCCCCCATGGGTAGAGGTGGTAGTAGTGACAGGCATCCAGCCCCCCATGGGTAGAGGTGGTAGTAGTGACAGGCATCCAGCCCCCCATGGGTAGAGGTGGTAGTAGTGACAGGCATCCAGCCCCCAATGGGTAGAGGTGGTAGTAGTGACAGGCATCCAGCCCCCTATGGGTAGAGGTGGTAGTAGTGGTAGGCATCTGGCACCCCCTGGGTAAGGGTGGTAGTAGTGGTAGGCATCTGGCACCCCCTGGGTAGGGGTGGTAGTAGTGACAGGCATCCAGCCCCCCATGGGTAGAGGTGGTAGTAGTGACAGGCATCCAGCCCCCCATGGGTAGAAGTGGTAGTAGTGACAGGCATCCAGCCCCCCATGGGTAGAGGTGGTAGTAGTGGTAGGCATCTGGCACCCCCTGGGTAGGGGAGGTAGTAGTGGTAGGCATCTGGCACCCCTGAGTAGGGGTGGTGGTAGTGATAGGCATCCAGCCCCCCCTGAGTAGGGGTGGTGGTAGTGATAGGCATCCAGCCCCCCTGAGTAGGGGTGGTAGTAGTGATAGGCATCCAGCCCCCATGAGTGGGGATGGTAGTGGTGATAGGCATCCAGCACCCCTGAGTAGGGGTGGTGGTAGTGATAGGCATCCAGCCACCCCTGAGTAGGGGTGGTAGTAGTGATAGGCATCCAGCCCCCCATGAGTGGGGATGGTAGTAGTGGTAGGCATCTGGCCCCCCCTGGGTAGGGGTGGTAGTAGTGGTAGGCATCTGGCACCCCTGAGTAGGGGTGGTGGTAGTGATAGGCATCCAGCCCCCCCTGAGTAGGGGTGGTGGTAGTGATAGGCATCCAGCCCCCCCTGAGTAGGGGTGGTAGTAGTGATAGGCATCCAGCCCCCCATGAGTGGGGATGGTAGTGGTGATAGGCATCCAGCACCCCCTGAGTAGGGGTGGTGGTAGTGATAGGCATCCAGCCCCCCATGGGTAGAGGTGGTAGTAGTGGTAGGCATCTGGCACCCCCTGGGTAAGGGTGGTAGTAGTGGTAGGCATCTGGCACCCCCTGGGTAAGGGTGGTAGTAGTGACAGGCATCCAGCCCCCCATGGGTAGAGGTGGTAGTAGTGGTAGGCATCTGGTACCCCCTGGGTAGGGGTGGTAGTAGTGGTAGGCATCTGGCACCCCCTGGGTAGGGGAGTTAGTAGTGGTAGGCATCTGGCAGCCCCTGGGTGGAGGTGGTAGTAGTGATAGGCATCTGGCACACCCTGGGTAGAGGTGGTAGTAGTGGTAGTCATCTGGCACCCCCTGGGTAAGGGTGGTAGCAGTGGTAGGCATCTGGCATCCCCTGGGTAAGGGTGGTAGTAGAGGTAGGCATCTGGCACACCCTGGTTAGAGGTGGTAGTAGTGGTAGGCATCTGGCACCCCCTGGGTAAGGGTGGTAGTAGTGGTAGGCATCGGGCACACCCTGGGTAGAGGTGGTAGTAGTGGTAGGCATCTGGCACCCCCTGGGTAGGGGTGGTAGTAGTGGAAGGCATCTGGCACCCCCTGGGTAGAGGTGGTAGTAGTGGTAGGCATCTGGCACTCCCTGGGTAGAGGTGGTAGTAGTGGTAGGCATCTGGCACCCCCTGGGTAAGGGTGGTAGTAGTGGTAGGCATCTGGCACCCCCTGGGTAAGGGTGGTAGTAGTGACAGGCATCCAGCCCCCCATGGGTAGAGGTGGTAGTAGTGGTAGGCATCTGGCACCCCCTGGGTAAGGGTGGTAGTAGTGGTAGGCATCTGGCACCCCCTGGGTAGGGGTGGTAGTAGTGACAAGCATCCAGCCCCCCATGGGGAGAGGTGGTAGTAGTGACAGGCATCCAGCCCCCATGGGTAGAGGTGGTAGTAGTGGTAGGCATCTGGCACCCCCTGGGTAAGGGTGGTAGTAGTGGTAGGCATCTGGCACCCCTGGGTAAGGGTGGTAGTAGTGACAGGCATCCAGCCCCCCATGGGTAGAGGTGGTAGTAGTGGTAGGCATCTGGCACCCCTGGGTAAGGGTGGTAGTAGTGGTAGACATCTGGCACCCCCTGGGTAGGGGTGGTAGTAGTGACAGGCATCCAGCCCCCATGGGTAGAGGTGGTAGTAGTGACAGGCATCCAGCCCCCCATGGGTAGAGGTGGTAGTAGTGGTAGGCATCTGGCACCCCCTGGGTAAGGGTGGTAGTAGTGGTAGGCATCTGGCACCCCTGGGTAGGGGTGGTAGTAGTGACAGGCATCCAGCCCCCATGGGTAGAGGTGGTAGTAGTGACAGGCATCCAGCCCCCATGGGTAGAGGTGGTAGTAGTGACAGGCATCCAGCCCCCCATGGGTAGAGGTGGTAGTAGTGGTAGGCATCTGGCACCCCCTGGGTAGGGGTGGTAGTAGTGGTAGGCATCTGGCACCCCTGAGTAGGGGTGGTGGTAGTGATAGGCATCCAGCCCCCCCTGAGTAGGGGTGGTGGTAGTGATAGGCATCCAGCCCCCCCTGAGTAGGGGTGGTAGTAGTGATAGGCATCCAGCCCCCCATGAGTGGGGATGGTAGTGGTGATAGGCATCCAGCACCCCCTGAGTAGGGGTGGTGGTAGTAATAGGCATCCAGCCCCCCTGAGTAGGGGTGGTAGTAGTGATAGGCATCCAGCCCCCATGAGTGGGGATGGTAGTAGTGGTAGGCATCTGGCCCCCCTGGGTAGGGGTGGTAGTAGTGGTAGGCATCTGGCACCCCTGAGTAGGGGTGGTGGTAGTGATAGGCATCCAGCCCCCCTGAGTAGGGGTGGTGGTAGTGATAGGCATCCAGCCCCCCCTGAGTAGGGGTGGTAGTAGTGATAGGCATCCAGCCCCCCATGAGTGGGGATGGTAGTAGTGGTAGGCATCCAGCACCCCCTGAGTAGGGGTGGTGGTAGTGATAGGCATCCAGCCCCCCATGGGTAGAGGTGGTAGTAGTGGTAGGCATCTGGCACCCCTGGGTAAGGGTGGTAGTAGTGGTAGGCATCTGGCACCCCTGGGTAAGGGTGGTAGTAGTGACAGGCATCCAGCCCCCCATGGGTAGAGGTGGTAGTAGTGGTAGGCATCTGGCACCCCCTGGGTAGGGGTGGTAGTAGTGGTAGGCATCTGGCACCCCCTGGGTAGGGGTGTTAGTAGTGGTAGGCATCTGGCAGCCCCTGGGTGGAGGTGGTAGTAGTGGTAGGCATCTGGCACACCCTGGGTAGAGGTGGTAGTAGTGGTAGTCATCTGGCACCCCCTGGGTAAGGGTGGTAGCAGTGGTAGGCATCTGGCACCCCCTGGGTAAGGGTGGTAGTAGTGACAGGCATCCAGCCGCCCATGGGTAGAGGTGGTAGTAGTGGTAGGCATCTGGCACCCCTGGGTAAGGGTGGTAGTAGTGGTAGGCATCTGGCACCCCTGGGTAAGGGTGGTAGTAGTGACAGGCATCCAGCCCCCCATGGGTAGAGGTGGTAGTAGTGGTAGGCATCTGGCACCCCTGGGTAGGGGTGGTAGTAGTGGTAGGCATCTGGCACCCCTGAGTAGGGGTGTTAGTAGTGGTTTGCATCTGGCACCCCTGGGTGGAGGTGGTAGTAGTGGTAGGCATCTGGCACACCCTGGGTAGAGGTGGTAGTAGTGGTAGGCATCTGGCACCCCCTGGGTAGGGGTGGTAGTGGTGGTGGGCATCCGGGCCCCTATGTGTATATGTGGCATTGGTGATGGCCATCCCGCCCCTATGGTGCTGCTGTTGCTGGTGTAAGTAATTTCTGCATCCCTCTGTGTGTTTGTGATATGTCGGGTACGTGTAGTTTGTTTTTGAGGTTGGTGTCTGACTTACCTTCTGCGCCGTACGCGTCCGTGCCTGTTCCGGTAGTAGATGTAGAATATTGGTAGGATCGGCACGATGGGATTCATGGTTGGTTCGTCTCGTTCGTCTTTCTCTTTGCTTCGCCTCGTCCTCGTCGCTGGCGTGTTCGTCTCGTAGCCGTGGATCGTGTTGTGGCGCGAATCGGAGCTTATGTGCGCCTCTCCCGGATGCTTTGACGTGCCGTGCGTAGCGACGGGTTCGGCGCGTACGGGAAGCGCATCGTACTTGTCCGGCCGGACGGGGCTGCATTTTGGCTTCCGTGCGACTCGATTCTGCGTTTACGGATCCGGCTCGGTCGGGGAACAGGACCTGGATTGGGTGAGTACGACTGGGTCGGAATCTATGCTGTTGTGCGCATCGTACTTGCTCGTTCGGAATAATGTGCGGATCGGTCGGGAAACAGGCATTCGCATGGCTTTTTTCCCGACCGAATGGTGTTAGGTGCGCTTCCGACCGAGATCGGAATCGGCCCCCAAATGTCTATTCCTGGGGTATTTTTGAATATTACTCATGTGTGTATTGGCATATACCAATAGTCCTTTTTGTATAGCATTAGACAAAATTGTTAGCAAATGCTAAAAGGGGGGTCTGTTAGACTGAGAACGCGTCTGGCTGACTCCTTCTAGCATTGTGCGAGTTAAGTTAGCATTTGCGGCACCATTTTGTATTCAGCTGCTATTTTGTACCATGATCGTAATGAAGCTTCTGTCTCATACTGTCTGCCTCGGCAGAAAGCAGCCTCGATTGTTTCTCTTTAATATTCAAGGTTGAGCTTCGCTGCACTAATGAATAGATCATTTTGTTTTTGCATGCCTTTCCTCGTAGGTAGCCTGCTCCCACTCTCTCAGAGAGTTGGGCCCAGGCAGAATAACCTTAAGGTTGAGATAGCATGTACCCAGTCCCAGAAGTTTAGCTCATCCTTCTGTGCCTCCTGTGTTAACCTGCTCCAACTGGAAATATCCAGTATGGGCGGGTCCTGTTGGGTATTGGAAATGCATAATATCTGATGTTATGTTGGTACGGGTCAGTGCCTCTGCAGCTATCTAAGGAGGCTGATCAGACCGGACTCCGCTTGAGCGCATACTAGTAAATAACTTTGGTTTGTATTCTCTACTGTCTGACCGACTCTTCATTTGTTTGGAAGGCTGAGAGGTGGTCGTGAGTGACCCGGGTGGCCCCAATCTGGGCACTTACTTCATGTGCCACCTCTAAATAGATTTGACACAGTTCCAATCTCTCCTGTTCAAGAAGGCAGCACAGCATCTTTACTTACACTCTATTAAAAATAAGTCTATTTACACATTTTGATTTGCTCTATGTGAACTCTCCTGTAGGATGTTGCACCCATTAATTGACACATAAGCAAATATTTTGTCATGAATGCTGATGAAAAATGTGCATTTAATGCACACTTATTTATCATTTAGATTCACTTAACCTTAAATCATGGGGGTTGTTGACACAAATTACCTTAGTTGAAAATTCTTTACAAATTATTTAGTTTTTGTAAAAATCTGGTTGTCCTCATCTAACTATCCCTGGGCACCATGATGTACATCCATGCAAAGCATTGTGAAAGGGTCAGTGTGTGACTGTATTTCTAAGTAAGATGCAATCTTTTAAACATATGGGTCTGATTTCCTAGGGCATTTAATAGACTTTAGACAAGTGAAGTTAGTTTGCAGTAGTTAAGAAAAAATTTTCACTGATGTAAAACAATATAAAGACTGTTTATCCTGGCTAAAATAATCTGATGACTTTGGGGCCTGATTTCCATATTTTTGCTGATTTAAGACTATCTTAAACCAGGGTAAAATCTTTTTTTTAATTATGACCTCTTACCACGCTTTGGGCCAGATGTATGACCGTTTTTTGCGGTCGCAAACGGGAGATCGGCCCATTTGTGACTGCAAAAAAGGGTCCTGGCATGTAGAAACACTATATTGTGAGTCATTGACTCACAAAATAGCGTTTGCGACTCTCGCTATTAGGAAGGGGCATCCCTTCCTAATTGCGAGTCTCAATGCAATGTACTATTGTTTTGCGACCGCATTTGCGGCCGCAAAACACTTGCAGTTTACCACCTACTTCAAGTAGGTGGTAAACCACTCGCAAACGGGAAGGGGACCCCTTACCCTTACCCTTTGTGAGTGAGTGTTTGCGAAAATATTTTTTAAGAGCAGGCAGTGGTCCCAGGGACCACTGCCTGCTCTTAAAAAATGAAACTGAAAAGTTTCATTTTTCTTTTTTTATCTCAAATCGTTTTTATTGTATTTTCAAGAAAAAGAACAAATAAATAATACACAAAATGGTAAAACACAATGGTAAAATGATAATGAACACAAGAATACTGACAAATAATAAAAAACCATGACAAATACAAAAGAAGTAGAAAACAGCAAGTTACTCCAGTGCATTACCGTGGAAGTCGCAGTGAAGCTGGAAAGAAATACAGGTGTTCTATCGAATACAATTTTCACATGTGTCATAAGAAAAAAAAACAATACAATACAGGTGTACACAGAGAGCATAGCATTCTATAAGCAATGCATTATAGGAGATTGAGAAAAAACGAATCCTATATGAGCCAATCCTGAAATTGGAGGGGTGGATAATTGACAAGCCTTCAATTTAAGGGTGAGATCCCTAGGACCTATGAAGGTGTGAAGGAATCGATGAGATAATTTTCACGGTGGATCGTATGTGAAGGAAAAGGTATCAAGGGACCTCCATAATTTCCTGTGTGTTTTACGCCCGGGGGAGGCGTGAAGTGAGATGTTGTCAGCCCCTCTGAGGAAGGACACCCATTCCTGCCACATCCTAAAGGAGACTTCTTTGGAATTTTTCCACTTATTGGGCCTGATTCACAGAACTAACTTACGTCAAAAACGTAGAGTTAGTACCTTTTAGTATTCACAGAATACACTTACTCATTTTGGTATTCACAGAATACACTTACTCATTTTGGTATTCACAGAATACACTTACTCATACTAACTTTATGTCCGCACTCGGGCCGGAGATTCCGGCCCGGTGGTGGAGATTCCGGCCGTTTGTGGAGATTCCGGCCCGGAGGTGGAGATTCCGGCCCGGAGGTGGAGATTCCGGCCGTTTGTGGAGATTCCGGCTGTTTGTGAAGATTCCGCCACCGGCCGGAATCTCCACAAACGGCCGGAATCTCCACAAACGGCCGGAATCTCCACAAACGGCTGGAATCTCCACCTCCGGGCCGGAATCTCCACCTCCGGGCCGGAATCTCCACAAACGGCCGGAATCTCCACCACCGGGCCGGAATCTCCGGCCCGAGTGCGGACATAAAGTTAGTATGAGTAAGTGTATTCTGTGAATACCAAAATGAGTAAGTGTATTCTGTGAATACCAAAATGAGTATGTGTATTCTGTGAGTACCAAAAAGTACTAACTTTACGTTTTTGACGTAAGTTAGTTCTGTGAATCGGGCCCATTGAGTACAATTTTACAGGCCAAAGTGAGCATAAGATCTAACAAATAGCGATCATTCTCATCTGTGAGCCTTGGGTCCAGAAAACCTAGCAAGATATAGGAAAATTCTCTTGGGGGGTCTATATTGAATGTTTTGCTTATACATTCGTAAATTTTATCCCAATATGTTTGTAGGATGTGGCACTGGAAGAGCATGTGGGCAAGGTTACCAACATGAGTATTACAATTCCAGCATGTAGGGCTCTGGCTGAGGTTAAGCTTAAAGATCCTCTTGGGGGTCCAGTATGTCCTGTTTATTAGCATAAGCTTAGTTTGGGATAATATTGGTGAGATTTTATTTCAGAAGGGAGTGATATGTATCTTGTTCCAGTCGAATGTGATTTCACTGGAGTTAGGTTCGGATTCCCATTTTACTTCACATTTCATGTGAGTTTTGCGAGGTTTAGGGGATAAGAGTTTGTATATTTTAGAAACAGTGTGTCCCGACTTTAGTAGCTGAAGCATCCTTGACAGGATCGAAGGATCGGAAGGTTTTATAGAGCGTAGCGTCAGGAGTGACTTTAGTTTTAAAAATTTGTAAAAATCTATCGAGTTTAACTTGTGTTGAATCTGAAGCTCGGAAAAAGGCGAGGGGAGAGTCCCTGTAAAAAGGTCTTTCACTAGATTTATGCCTTTTTTTGACCTTTGTTCCCGAAGGAGCATCTCTTCGTCGATCCTCAGGTACGGGTTGCGCCAGAGAGAGGTCAAGTTGGATTTGTTAATTTTTACCGTGGAAACATGATCCAGTCGTAACAAGGCTCTTTTAGTATTTAGCATAATATATTTTGAGTGGGGTATGGAGGAAATATCCATAGTGAGGAGAGCAGGCAGAGGGATTTTGTTGATGATTGATCTTTCAATGTCCAACCAGACTGGGACGTAGTCAACTTGGGGGCAGTAGCCAGTTAGATCCTTTTTTACAAAGATACGCGGTTTGGTAGTCCCTAAAGTTCGGAAGGCCCAGACCACCTTTTTCTTTGGGTAATTGAAGTTTTTTCATGGATATTCTGGGTCTCTTACCTTGCCAGAGGAACGTATTAAAAAGCTTATAGATCCTGTTCAGGAAGTCATTTGAGAGCGTCATTGGTAGCATACTGGCTAGATAGTTTACAAGTGGAGTAATCATCATTTTTAATGTCTCAGCTCTTCCCCACCAGGATAAAAGTTTTGGTGACCAACCATCTAATAATGAAGAGATTTTCTTGAAGAGAGCATTTTCATTGATCTGTAGGGTGGTAATCAGATCTCTCGTGAAGTCTAAGCCTAGATATTTGAAGCTATTAGGTTGCCACAAAAGACCCGAGTTACCAATTATTTCACTTCCGCCAAGGCTGTTCAGGAGTTTTACCTCAGTCTTGTCTTTATTCAACTTATAACCTGATACTGCAGAAAATTCTTCTATTGAGGACATAAGTGCAGGAATAGCATCTTCCGCATTCTCGGAAACAACTAACACGTCGTCTGCGTAAGCTGTTATTTTGACCGTGCAATTGTTAAAGCATATCCCTGTGATCAGGCTATTGTTCCTAAGTTGGTAGAGGAAAGGTTCAATTGCTAGAAGGAATAGAGAGGGGGAGAGAGGACATCCTTGCCTTGTTCCCTGCTCTAGTTTAAAGGAAGATGAGGGCATCCTCCTGCTCTAACCCTGGCGGAAGGGTTAAAATACAGTGCCATTACCATACGTGTAAAATTCTCACCTAGATTAAATTTATCGAGTGTTGCTTTCAAGTAGGACCAATCAACTTTGTCGAAAGCCTTTTCAGCATCCAAAGTGATTGCCACTGTTGGGAAATCGGTTAGTATGGCTTTCTCTAGGACGTGAGATAGAATACGAGTATTATCACTGGAGAGTCTCTTCTTTAAAAATCCAACTTGTGAAGGATGAATGAGTTTGGGTAAAAAAATTTGGAGGCGTTTAGCAAGGATCATTGCATAGATTTTGCAGTCTGTATTAATTAGTGATATAGGCCTATAGTTTTTAGGGAGTGTTGGATCCTTCCCTTCTTTGGGAATCACTGCTATGATAGCCTCTGCCTGTGTCCCATTAATCTGACCAGAGACACTGAATTCATTGAACGTGTTTAGGAGTGGGGGAATCAGCGCAGAGGAAAAGCACTTATAAAATTTGGCATTAAACCCATCAGGGCCCGGCGCCTTCCCAACTTTAAGGGCCTGTATCGTATTTTCAATTTAGGTAGCGGTTATCTTCATTTTTCTTTTTTAAATGCATTGCAAAAAAACCTGCTTTATTTAGAAAGCAGTCACAGACATGGTGGTCTGCTGACCCCAACAAGCCACTATCCCTGAGTGTGCTAGCCATTCCCAATGGGGTCGCAAATTGCGCTTGCCTCATGAATATTAATGAGGCATGCAATTTGCGACCCCATTGGGAATCGATAACAGTGTCTGAGACACTGGTCGTACATCTGGCCCTTAACACAGTCTAAAATTTATCTCAAATCTGCAAAGCTCCAGCCCATTCCTTTGGTTTTGACACTACATTCCTGCAGAAAATCCTCAGGTGCTTCTTTTAAGGACATTTTATAGCAATTCTACTGTTATTCATGATATCTAGATCATGGAAAAACTTTGGGGCATATTACCAAGCCCCTATCACCAACACAACGTCATTTTTTGTGACGTTGTGGTGGCGATAGGGTCAGCGTCCTATTACCAAAAGGCAGCGTTAAACCACATAACATGGCTAAAAGCCACATTAAGTGGCTTAACGCTGCCTTGGTAATAGTGCCCCTTTCACGCTAAACTTAGCGTGAAAGGGGCGTGCAGTGGGTGTTGCGGTGGGCGTTCCACCGCAACACCCATTCACTTCGACGCTGCCACCTATTATCAAGAGAGGCGATAATAGGTGGCAGCGCCAAACTTAAGACCAGGAAAATCCTGGTCTTAAGGTGGCGATACGAGGAGAAATGCTTCATTTCTCCTCGTTTTTGCTTTTTCTATGTGTGCTGCCTTGTGCAGCACACATGGAAAAAGCAAAATGCCAAGGTTTGTTTATGAACAGGAAGGTGTCCCTTCCTGTACATAAACAAACCTTTTTTTAAAATGCCATTTTGTAACTTACATGTAAGTTACAAAATGGCATTTTAGGTTTGTTTATGTACAGGAAGGGACACCTTCCTGTACATAAACAAACCTCCCTGGTCGCAGACACCCTTGCACTCTGGTGCAAGGGTGCCTGCGTTGGCGTTAAGTCGTGAGACTTAGTGCCATCGCAGGGGGAAATGCCAGGCTGCACCATATCCTTGGTAATATGGTGCAGCCTTGCGTTTCCGAAGTGGCGATGAGAGGCGTTAAGCCAAGGAGGCTAACGCCTCTCACCGCCACTTCCTAGATAATATGCCCCCAAATGTCTCAGACTAATCGGGAGTCGTGTTTTACCTAATTAGTGGCGTTGGTGAAGGCACTTAAACAACAGGGACCACATTTTTGAATAAGTGACTTTACCCAAGATAGCCGAGCTACACATGACTTCCCTAACATAATGTTTGTCCTGCCTTTTAGAGCCGAAAGGATATCGCTGCATTGAATCTTAAGAATCATATCATTGTTGGGGTGTTTGGAAATGCCACCTCCACGCTGACTGACCTGAGAAACTTTGTGATGCCCTTAAGGGCCAGCAATTTCACCTACGAGGAGCTGAAATACATTGTGTTTGTTGGATCTGGTGACTACATGCAGCGGGAATGGCCATTAATCCACATCTTTCCCAAACTGGCAGTGCTTAACGTAAGTAACTACAGCCCTACGGTCATGTTCCTCACTGAGTTCAATCTCTTCATTGATACATGATTTTCATTAACTTACAGTCCACATGGGGGCGCCATGTAGGTAACTAGCTCGTTCTTATGCATAACAACACTGTGCTGGAGTTGAGTGATATTTAATCTCGCTGTTTTTGCTCAGGGTACTGTGCTGAGCCGTGCAGATTTGAGGGCAGTGAATATTCACCTTTGCTCCATGTGTGCGATCCTTTCATTGGACTGTAGCATTGAGAACAATCACACTCTGGAGGATGCAGAGTGTATCCTGGCTACACTCAACATTCAGTCCATGCAGGTCAAAGGTCAAACGTCACAAAGAGGTGAGACTTACTCTTCTTTTACCCTTATCTAATGCCTACACTTATATCTTGCCCAGGTCTCAACAGCACACTCAGTAATCTAAAATGTGATGGCAATAACACATAGGCCAACGTGATTGGATAAGAGAGAACTGGAACTTTGGAGAGACAATTATTTACCTTGTGAATGCTGTTTCCATTCCATATCTTGTGTGTTTAAAGTATGTCTTCAGGTTACAGTAATTCAAAGCATATAGTACATTTTCTTTGCACCAGTAAGAATGTGATATACATTAAAAATGAAAAGGGCTTCTAAACCTGTTATAAGTGCATAGGCCTGCTAGTAAGCACCTTTCCTTACAGTTGCATTATATGAAATGGTAATTTTATTTCTATAATTTCAATTTGTTCTGCAAGTATATACCCCCCACATTTTTACTTTTCTGGCATATATGTTAAACATATTTCAAAGAGACCATCACCCCATTTTGCCAAAGGCAGACCAATTGTATTGATTGTTTTAGAGCATGTGCTCACTAATTACTTGAGGGCTGATTTAGAGTTTCATGGAGTGGGTACTTTTTTGCAATGGCGATGCAGTAACCTCTCCACCAATCTCTCAGTCCACAAAACCAACTTACCCCTCCAGTGGCCCAGCGGAGTACAGGCTGCCAGAGGTAAGCCATATGACTATCCGCCCAATTAAGAGTGGACAATGGGATGGCTTTTTTTGCTGTTGTCATTAGCTTTCCATTTGTCAAAAATAAACTACTGCTTCTAGAATTTGTTTTTGAAAAATGTAAACCTTCGGAAATGTTTGACGGCTGGCTATCATGTTTGACAGAGCCATCGGTCAAACGTTTCCAACATTTACAGTAACTGCTATGACGGCACTTCCTGCCAATGTATAGCGGTATCCCGGGGGTCAACAAACATCTCTAAGTTTGGTGAATGAAGGAGACAGAGTAAATAAAGTACTTAATCACCCTGACGAACATTAAACAGTCTGCCAAACTGTATATCAGGCCCTTGTTCTTTTAACACTTTAATTGAGAAAAGTACTTATAAGAATTACTCAGTTTTTCTAGCTCTCACAATTTGTTTTCCCCATGTACTTACCTGATTTGGAAAAGTCCTTTCTATGTAAAGAATGATATGTTTGTCAAAAGATAAACATACAAACAGAAAATACATGTGAAAGATAAATAACCCGTGTGGATTTGTCTGCTCTCCTAGAAACGTTTAAGTTATAAAAAAGAAATCAAAATTTGTGTCCTTGACCACTTCTGATGAGGCGACTGGAGAAAAGTGGAGTATTATGCAGGGAGGCTGGTTTGGTTTCACTATGTAATACTCTCACAATACCCCAAAATAGGTCCTTTGAATTCACTCTAATAAATCCCTAGCTCAGTACTGGTAGATTTGCACAGAGCAGTCAGGTTTTACTAGAGGAACATGTGTTAAGCATTTTAGAGTACCAATATGGATGATCAGTAATTGACAAGATTCAAAGGAAATCTGACACCAATTTATAACAATAAACCACTGGGGGATAAGGTGAGGTGGGTCCCAGGACCAGGCCATCCTAGTCAGTTGAATTTTACCTGGCTCATAGGGCCCAGGTGCAGATTGGTGCTGGCTGTCCTTGGTGCTGAAGCAGGATCCGCTGGGTAGCTGGTTTTACCACTTAGAAGGTGCTGCTGAGGAAACAGATGCATAAACTCGACAACGGGGCCACTGAGGTGGCAAGTTAAAGATTCTGTTGAGTTCTCTCGAGGTACAGCGTCGAATAAAGGTAGTGATAGCCTCACTGGCCATCAACAAGCCTTAGCAGTGGCAAGCTCAGCTTGAAATTTCTTCGATGTCCTGGAGTCTGGGGAAATGGGTAGCCACCTGAAACTTGCTGGAGGTCAGGACTACATTTCCCACAATGCACTAGGCCATTTGCTTTTGGACAATCTCTTGGCAGACCTGATGGCCAGTGATTTTTTGGTTCCAGGAGCATGGGGTGCCTGCAGACAGCAGGAGACTAGCACCTCTAGTCCAAGGGAGTTCTGGAGTTGCCTTTGGCTCTCAGAGAAGTTCCTCTTGCCTGGGGAATGGGTCTCTGGTCCAGGATGTGTCGCAGTCATGCAGTTGAAGGGTGGTTGCCTAAGGTGCAGAGTACAGCGCCTTTGCTTTGTACAGGTCCTGAAGTCACAGACTCGGATCTTTTCTTTGTCCTTCAAAGCAAGTCAAATCAGATCTGAGGCGCTGGTGCCAGGGGTGCCCCTTAAATCCTAGATTTAGGGGTGTTAGGGTCTGGGTGCAAGTAGACAATGGGCTACTAGCCCCAGCGGCTAATCTGCCCCTGAGGTGACCGCATCTGGGGGGTGTGTAACCTTTTCTACCCAGAACCCTCTATTCCACCACTATTACAAATGGCAGAACCCTTCCTTGGCTATACAGACCAGGTAGCCCACTCTAGGGTTGTTGCTAGCCTTCTGGGGGTGTACGCCTCCTGACTACCTAAATTTCCTGCCTGACCGGAAGCAAATGTGCCTGGGAGCAGAGGGTGGCTGTTTCCTCCTCTGGGAGGCATCTTGGATGCACATCAGGGGTGGTGCAAGCTTTGAATCTCACCGCCTTGATGTGCCATTTCACTAGTCATTCTGACAGGGAGGGAGGTGTCGCCTCCTTCCCAGGCAGGCCAATTTTTCTGTCTCCTGGGAGTGTTCACACCCCCCTGGCAAGGGGTCAGATTCATGTCTTGGTTGCAGCAGCTGCAGGCTGTCAGCCAGGGCACAGGAAAGACTTGAGCAACTCGGTGGGCAACCTCTAAGGTAGCCACCTGGGTGCATGTCACATTAAGTCCAACCTTAGAATAATGTTGGGTTTAACGAGACAAGTTGTTTGCTACCTAACATGACTTATTTCAGTGGGACCATAATGGAGCTGGCAACCTCGGGGTGCCCTTGTGCTAGCACATGTTAGCCTATGGCCCTGGAACACTTATAGTAGCCCTTAATGGAAGGAGGCTACTATATGGACATATACGCTTGCACTTATATGTCCAAACCTTTAATATAATGCACCCTGCCTCCTGGGCTCAGTAGGCCTGACTTAGTGGTGTTTGGCATTTTTTAAAAATAGTGATGTGACTTTGCCACTCTCATGGTGAGAGCAAGGTCGAGTTGGGGCAATTTGCACTGCTGCTGCAGTCTGCATTGGCAAGTCTCCTGCCATCTATTTACTTGGGTCACTCAGGGTAGCCCAATCAGTGCTTCAGGCCATGGTGACCCCTTTAACTCCCATGACCTGGGTAACACTGATATCACTTAACCGGGGCTTATAAGGGGGTTAAAGTCCTTGCCAATTGGGTTACCAATTCACATACATCATTTGTAGGGACAGATCACTGGCATTGGGGCCTGGTTAGCAGGCTCCAATGAACTTTCAGAGTCAAAAGCCATCAGCATTGGGGTCCAAATTGTGCAAAAGGTGGCGGGGAAAACCTGCAAAAAGCCAGTTTCCTTACAACAACTGTATGTAAACACGCATTGGCAAAGCCAATAGGTCTTGTCTCTGTGATAGCTATTGATTTAGTTCATTTTCACTGTGTTGTTCAGCACTGTGGTTGTACAGTATGGTTAAAGTGTATTCTAAATTTCTGTGAAACAGCTATTATTCTGTTGTTATTTATTAATGTGTAAGGGATGGTATGAGCTTTAAATTAAAATATGAAATGGAAGTGAAGTAGCAACATGAACAGCGGCTGTCTTAAAAAAGGATTTAGATATAGTGAACACTGCACATTTTATGGGGGGATTGGGAGTGCCTAATATAGAGCATGGGATGGGTAGTGGCAGGTTATCAGTAAAGTGAATAATGGGTAGTGTGATTATAAATACGCATCATGTTTAGTGGAAAGGACTGTTTAATTTTAAATGATCAAATAATTTAATTTAAATTGATGGAACTAATTGAGATAATGGTACAAATTAATTAATGTGCACACGTAAAAAAGATGCATGAAATGTACCCCATAACATTGCAAGTGATAGGGTGCCATTTGATATTGTCGTTTTCACTTGCTAATTCAGTTTCTCTGGGGCTTCTTTTGAAATTGTGTCTTTATACATTCTCTTTTTTATGCTAATTATTTTGTACTAAAATATTTAGTGCAAAATAGATGGCTTGCTTTTCTATAAAATCTCATTGTGAATAACATGCATCAGGGATTATCTCAGTGATCCCTGTGTCCTGTCTCTCAAGCAACATTCTTAGTATTGTCCACTTTGTATTTTGACACGGGCACTGTTTTCTTTTTTAAAGGCACTCTATAGTTCCTCCTCATACTTAAATTTGTTTTACCTAAGTGTCATGGGGCACTGCTTCCTTTTTTGAAGGAAGTGTATAGTGGCTTCTGCTCATACATTACTGTATTACATGAGATAACATAATTTGCTTATGATCTTTCTTTCAAGTTACCAGATTGTGACTGATCTTCAAATAGGTTGTTAAAAGAAAACTCTAAAAGAAGCCATCATTTAAGCATTATTGCCCTCTGCTGCTGGTGTTAATAACATTTAACACTGTTGAGGTCATTAAATTCTGCTAATTGCCCGCCCTACAGTTATGAGCTTTTGGTTCTGAAGGACAGAAAAGGTCATTAATAAGGTCAAAGCCTGGCAGGATATGGGTGATACGCTACAAGTTCCTATACACCCAATCTAACACCCACTGACAGTCAAACAAGTCAACTTTCTGTCTTTCTTTCTGCCCATACAGAATTTGACTCAACTTTGAAAGGAAACAAAAGAGAATAGCTGATGTTAGCATAACAATCATTTTGATTAGCTCCACTAATATCAGCATTCCATCAAGAGTGCTAATTTAGGTGATGACTCTCATGTCTCACAAAGCGGAGTCTTGGCTTGTTTTTTTATTTTTTATTTTTATATAGTGCAGATTTGGCCCTCAGCCATTAGAGCACCTTACACAAGAACTAGAGTATGTTACAATTTTTTTTAAGGCATGGGGAGATTAAGTGATTTGCCCAGAATCTCAGGATGCTGAGTGGAGTTTGGGATAAAACATGATTCCACAGTTCCAAAGTTAGTAGCTCCAGCTGCTATGTCACATCCTTGACTCCCTTGGTCATTATGGCCTGTAGCTAGAGGTCCCACACAGTGATGGGTCTATGCAACTTCCCGAGAGCAGAAATTCCACAACTCAAGACCTAGACCGAGTCAATATTCTTGTTAGCTTCACTTACACTTCCTGGGCACCCTCACCTTAAGATCAGACACGTAAATCTTGCAAGGGCCACTAACTAGCATTACTGACTTTCTCCATGGTTAGTGGAACAATATCGTCCACAAACAGTGATTGTTACAAAATTTGATTGGACACTTGTCAGTGAATCTTAGACGTGTCTACCTTACACATTTGACTACCCGAGCCTGGCCTCGTTAGCCCATAGGCCAGACTGCATTTTCTGCTGTAAGTAATTTTCTAAGCCAAGGCTGGGAAGGAAGACAGGCGAATTTAGACGCCAATGTAATCCGAGCAGCATGATCTTAAAGCAGCTCTCGCCTTATTGATTAACTTCTGGATGTGAATTAATCCAGCCGAGGATAATCGCTGGCTGAAGTAAATGTTTTTCAGTTTCTGAGCGCCAGCCCTGGATGGGGAAGACAGCAAGTTTTATAAGTCCCGCTGATAGATAAACAATTTTTATCACAGCCTAAGTAAAGATGAGATGCCGCTGTCCTGTGCTTGTTTCGCTAATGCGTTTTTTATTTATTGATGATAATGTTCTTTAATTTAAGGGCTCTTTTCTGTCCCTGGAAAACAGCGTAAATCTGGCAAATGGTGTTAATTGAATAGGCTAGAATTTATGAGGCAATGACGACAGTCGCCTCGTTCTCAGCAGAGGTGGCGAGCGCGCCAAGATGCAAGGTCATTTTTCAAGTGCTGCGCAGTCCTTGCAAGATTTAAGGGCGGTGGAAGAGCGTAGACAGACCAGCAGTATTTAAAGGAATATGAAGAGGCACGCATCCAATCACATGCCCTGGTGCTGCCACATATTTCACGGACACCTGTGCCGCCTGGCAACTGTTGGGACAGTGTTTGCAGTGACTGCCCCACAATCCAGGGCTTATGAACAACATGGTGGGGAGAGCAAGTTATGGCATCTGTTGTGTGCGTTGATATCCATAACTATGTTTTTTCAGTGAATATATATATGCCAAAATAATACCCTTTCAGGCTTAGAGTGGGGCATAAATTATGCAAAAAAGGAAGAAAGGAACGCTGGGTACTTCCCAAGTTTAGGTGGAGAGCCTACTATGTAGAGTACCCTACAACATTCAAGATTCAGAGTGTCTCTGGTGCTATATCTATATATATATATATATATATATATATATATATATATATTCACTGAAAAAACCATAGGTTTCAGACACGTTACAGTTAGAAATTAGCATTTAAAAAACCTTTGAAATTCACTGAAAAAACCATAGGTTTTAGGGACAGTTATAGTTAGTTGGACATTTCACCCGTACAAAACCATAGAAATTCCCCCGTTATAGTTAGTTCAGCTAACTATAACTCGCGCCCCCGCAATGCACTGCTGATGACATCACATATTACATCACTCATGACATGGTCAGTGACATCACTGATGACATCACTGATGACATCTCAAATGACATCACTGATGACATCACTGATGACATCATCCAGTGACTGTGTGTTTCTGTAAAGTTTAAATATGTTTAATATATATAGGGAAAGGCGTATTGAAGAATGAGTGGGTGTATAAGTGTCTGAATGGATGATTTAGTACGTGAGTGACTGACTCTACAAGTGAGTGATTAAATGTATCTTACTGAATGCATGGGTTAGTGACTAAACTGTGTGAATGTCTGTATCCGTCTGTCTGTTGGTTTGTAAGCGGCTGCATGGCTTTCTGAATAGCTACATGAGTGTCTACATGGGTTATTGATTGATTGTCTGAGTATCTGTATGGGTACCTGAGTGTTTGTGTGGGTGGGGTGTGTGTGACTGTGCATAGAAGTGTGAGTTGGTGATTCACTGGGTGCATGGTTTCAAGAGTGCATCTGTGATGGACTGTATGGGTGGGTGAGTGTGTGTATGGGTGTGTTAGTGATTGAATGTATATCTCAGTGGTACATGTGTGAGTAACTACATATGTGAAAGGCAGTATATATGTGTGTTGGAGTATATAAATGGCTATAAGTGAGAGTGTGTGATTGTGAGAGTGGCTGTATGGATGAGTGTGTGCTTGTATCAGTGATTGTATAAGAGCGTAAGAATGTGCTAGTATTTGTATGAATAAGTGAGCTGCTGTGTGTATAACTGTATAGGTGAGTAAATGGGTGTGTGATTAATTTTTTGCATGACTGACTAGGTGTGTGAGTACCTCTATGGATGAGTGGCGGTGTGTGAGTGTTTATAAAGGTGTATGAGTGCATATGATAGTCCTGTACTGAGTGACTAAGTATGAGTGACTGTACGGGTGAGTGAGTGGATGTGTGTGTAGACCTAAGAATCAGTGAGTGGGTATGTAGTTTTTGGTGTTGGAGTGTCTATGGTTTTGAGAATGGCAGTCTGTAATTTAGAGTGGGTGTATCAAAAGTTATATTAGGGTGTGAGAAGATGCATGAAATTATCACATGGATGATGTCATCAGTGATGTCATTTGAGATGTCATCAGTGATGTCATCAGTGATGTCACTGACCATGTCATGAGTGATGTAATATGTGACGTTATCAGCAGTGCATTGCGGGCGCGAGTTATAGTTAGCTGAACTAACTATAACGGGGGAATTTCTATGGTTTTGTACGAGTGAAATGTCCAACTAACTATAACTGTCCCTAAAACCTATGGTTTTTTCAGTGAATTTCAAAGGTTTTTGAAATGCTAATTTCTAACTATAACGTGTCTGAAACCTATGGTTTTTCAGTGAATTTCAAAGGTTTTTTAAATGCTAATTTCTAACTATAACGTGCCTGAAACCTATGATTTTTAAGTGAATTTCAAAGGTTTTTTTAAATGCTAGTTTCTAACTATGCCTACAGAGGTAGGACATGTGAAGAAAGAAGAAAAAACGCACAGAAAGAAGCAAAAGATGTGCAGAAAGAACCAACAGAGGAGCAGAAAGAGGCCTTGTTGCAAAATCATCCTGTGCCCACAACTTTTTCAGACGGGTACTGGTGGTAACTGACTCTGACTAACCAGAGCCAGTGCTATGCTAAAAGACACTTAGAATACAGTGAAAACACCTACATACACTAGGGAACACTATGCGTTGGGGTACCCCTGTGATTAGCATGACCTCCTCTGCAAGTCCCTAGTACATAATAGGGCAGGGGGATTAAAACTACCTCTTAAAACGCGCTACAGGGCGCGTTTGCACAGTGGTGAAGGGAGGGGGGCCTGAGGTGACATGTGTGCAAACGCACCCCGTGGCGCGTTTTAAGTTGCGGGATTAAGTCCCTTGAATTCTGAGGGTCCCTAGGGCCCAACTAGCCCCCCAGGTACCTACAGTTAGGACCACAGAGCTGAGTTGCAGAGAGGCGTTCCGAGGCCACGCACCTTTTTTCACCTCTCTGCAACGCAACTCTGTTGTGCTTACTGAAGGTACCTGGTGGGCTAGTTGGCCCCAGGGTCCCTCAGGATTCAAAGGAATTAATTCCTCAACTTAAAACGCACTACAGGGCGTGTTTGCGCACATGTCACCTGAGGCCCCGCCCCTCCCTTCACCACTGTGCAAACGCGCCCCGTGGTGCGTTTTAAGTTGGGGGATTAGGTCACCTTGAATCCTGAGGGTCCCTGGGGCCCAACTAGCCCACTAGGTACTTCCAGTAAGCACCACAGGCCTGCGTTGCAACGCCTGTAACAAATTGTGCAGTTGTGTTTAGGTAGTGAAGAGGGTCGTGCTGGGGGTAGTGTTTTAGGGTTTAGGGTAGTGCAGTGGTATTTGTGTAGTGTAGGGGGTCATGCTGGGGGTAGATTTAGGGTTTAGGGTAGTGCAGTGGTGTTTGGGTAGTGTAGGGAGTCGTGCTGGGGGAGTGTTTTAGGGTTTAGGGTAGTGCAGTGGTGTTTGGGTAGTGTAGGGGGTCGTGCTGGGGGTAGTGTTTTAGGGTTTAGGGTAGTGCAGTGGTGTTTGGGTAGTGTAGGGGGTCGTGCTGGGGGTAGTGATTTAGGGTAGTGTAGTGGTGTTTGGGTAGTGTAGGGGGTACTGCTGGGGGTAGTGTTTTAGGGTTTAGGTTAGTGCAGTGGTGTTTGGGTAGTGTAGGGGTACTGCTGGGGGTAGTGTTTTAGGGTTTAGGGTAGTGCAGTGGTGTTTGTGTAGTGTAGGGGTAGTGTTTTAGGGTTTAGGGTAGTGCAGTGGTGTTTGTGTAGTGTAGGAGGTCGTGTTTTAGGGTTTATGGTAGTGCAGTGGTCTTTGGGTAGTGTAGGGAGTCGTGCGGGGGTAGTGTTTTAGGGTTTAGGGTAGTGTAGGGGGTCATGTGGGGGTAGTGTTAGGGATCAGGGTAGTGCAGTGGTGTTTGGGTAGTGTAGGGGATCGTGATGGGGGAGTGTTTAGGGTTTAGGGCAGTGCAGTGGTGTTCGGGTAGTGTAGGGGGTTGTGCTGGGGGGAGTGTTTTAGGGTTTAGGGCAGTGCAGTGGTGTTCGGGTAGTGTAGGGGGTCGTGCTGGGGGAGTGTTTGAGGGTTTAGGGCAGTGCAGTAGTGTTCGGGTAGTGTAGGGGGTTGTGCTGGGGGTTGTATTTTAGGGTTTAGGGTAGTGCAGTGGTGTTCGGGTAGTGTAGGGGGTCATGCTGGGGGTAGTGTTCTAGGGTTTAGGGCAGTGCAGTGGTGTTTGGGCAGTGTAGAGGGTAATGCTGGGGGTGGTGTTTTAGGGTTTAGGGCAGTGCAGTGGTGTTCGGGCAGTGTAGGGGGTCGTGCTGGGGGTGGTGTTTCAGGGTTTAGGGCAGTGCAGTGGTGTTCGGGCAGTGTACGGGGTGGTGTTTCAGGGTTTAGGGCAGTGCAGTGGTGTTCGGGCAGTGTAGGGGGTCGTGCAGGGGTGGTGTTTCAGGGTTTAGGGCAGTGGTGTTCGGGCAGTGTAGGGGGTCGTGCTGGGGTGGTGTTTCAGGGTTTGGGGCAGTGCAGTGGTGTTCGAGCAGTAAAGGGGGTCGTGCTGGGGGTGGTGTTTCAGGGTTTAGGGCAGTGCAGTGGTGTTCGGGCAGTGTAGGGGGCGGTGCAGGGGTGGTGTTTCAGGGTTTAGGGCAGGGCAGTGGTGTTCAGGCAGTGTAGGGGGTGCTGCAGGGGGTGGTGTTTCAGGGTTTAGGGCAGTGCAGTGGTGTTCGGGCAATGTAGGGGTCATGCAGGGGGTGGTGTTTCAGGGTTTAGGGCAGTGCAGTGGTGTTCGGGCAGTGTAGGGGGTCGTGCTGGGGCTGGTGTTTCAGGGTTTAGGGCAGTACAGTGGTGTTCGGGCAGTGTAGGGGGTCGTGCTGGGGCTGGTGTTTCAGGGTTTAGGGCAGTGCAGTGGTGTTCGGGCAGTGTAGGGGGTTGTGCTGGGGCTGGTGTTTCAGGGTTTAGGGCAGTGCAGTGGTGTTCGGGCAGTGTAGGTGGTCGTGCTGGGGCTGGTGTTTCAGGGTTTAGGGCAGTGCAGTGGTGTTCGGGCAGTGTAGGGGGTCATGCTGGGGCTGGTGTTTCAGGGTTTAGGGCAGTGAAGTGGTGTTTGGGCAGTGTAGGGGGTCATGCTGGGGCTAGTGTTTCAGGATTTAGGGCAGAGCAATGGTGTTCAGGCAGTGTAGGGGGTTTTGCTGGAGGTGGTGTTTCAGGGTTTAGGGCAGTGCAGTGGTGTTCGTGCAGTGTAGGGGTGTTGTTTCAGGGATTAGGGCAGTGGTGTTCAGGCAGTGTAGGGGGTCTTGCTGGGGTTGATGTTTCAGGGTTTAGGGCAGTGCAGTGGTGTTCGGGCAGTGTAGGGGGTCGTGCTGGGGGTGGTGTTTCAGGGTTTAGGGCAGTGCAGTGGTGTTCCGGCAGTGTAGGAGGTCATGCAGGGGGTGGTGTTTCAGGGTTTAGGGCAGTGCAGTGGTGTTCGGGCAGTGTAGGGGGTCATGCTGGGGGTGGTGTTTCAGGGTTTAGGGCAGTGCAGTGGTGTTCGGGCAGTGTAGGGTGTCGTGCTGAGGGGTGGTGTTTCAGGGTTTAGGGCAGTGCAGTGGTGTTCAGGCAGTGTAGGGGGTCGTGCAGGGGGTGGTGTTTCAGGCTTTAGTGCAGTGGTGTTCGGGCAGTGTAGGGGGTCTTGCTGGGGGTGGTGTTTCAGGCTTTAGTGCAGTGGTGTTCGGCCAGTGTAGGTGGTCTTGCTGGGGGTGGTGTTTCAGGCTTTAGTGCAGTGGTGTTCGGGCAGTGTAGGGGGTCTTGCTGGGTGTGGTGTTTCAGGGTTTAGGGCAGTGCAGTGGTGTTCGGGCAGTGTAGGGGGTCTTGCTGGGGCTGGTGTTTCAGGGTTTAGGGCAGTGCAGTGGTGTTCGGGCAGTGTAGGGGGTCGTGCTGGGGCTGGTGTTTGAGGGTTTAGGGTAGTGCAGTGGTGTTCGGGCAGTGTAGGGGGTCGTGCTGGGGCTGGTGTTTCAGGGTTTAGGACAGTGCAGTGGTTTTCGGGCAGTGTAGGCGGTCGTGCTGGGTCTGGTGTTTCAGGGTTTAGGGCAGTGCAGTGGTGTTCGGGCAGTGTACGGGGTTGTGCTGGGGCTGGTGTTTCAGGGTTTAGGGCAGTGCAGTGGTGTTCGGGCAGTGTAGGGGGTCGTGCTGGGGGTGGTGTTTCAGGGTTTTGGGCAGTGCAGTGGTGTTCGGGCAGTGTAGGGGGTCGTGCTGGGGCTGGTGTTTCATGGTTTAGGGCAGTGCAGTGGTGTTCGGGCAGTGTAGGGGGTCGTGCTGGGGGTGGTGTTTCAGGGTTTAGGGCAGTGCAGTGGTGTTCGGGCAGTGTAGGGGGTCATGCTGGGGGGTGTTTCAGGGTTTAGGGCAGTGCAGTGGTGTACGGGCAGTATAGGGGTCTTGCTGGGGGTGGTGTTTCAGGGTTTAGGGCAGTGTTGTTCGGGCAGTGTAGGGGGTCTTGCTGGGGGTAGTGTTTCGGGGTTTAGGGCAGTGCAGTGGTGTTCGTGCAGTGTAGGGGGTCGTGCTGGGGGTGGTGTTTCAGGGTTTAGGGCAGTGCAGTAGTGTTCGGGCAGTGTAGGGGATCGTGCAGGGGGTGGTGTTTCAGGGTTTAGGGCAGTGCAGTGGTGTTCGGGCAGTGTAGGGGGTCGTGCTGGGGGTGGTGTTTCAGGGTTTAGGGCAGTGCAGTGGTGTTCGGGCAGTGTAGGGGGTCATGCAGGGGGTGGTGTTTCAGGGTTTAGGGCAGAGCAGTGGTGTTCGGGCAGTGTATGGGTCGTGCTGGGGCTGGTGTTTCAGGGTTTAGGGCAGTGCAGTGGTGTTCGGGCAGTGTAGGGGGTCTTGCTGGGGGTGGTGTTTCAGGGTTTAGGGCAGTGGTGTTCGGGCAGTGTAGGGGGTCTTGCTGGGGGTGGTGTTGTAGGGTTTCGGGCAGTGCAGTGGTGTTCGGGCAGTGTAGGGGTCTTGCTGGGGGTAGTGTTTCAGGGTTTAGGGCAGTGCAGTGGTGTTCGGGCAGTGTAGGGGGTCTTGCTGGTGGTAGTGTTTCAGGGTTTAGGGCAGTGCAGTGGTGTTCGTGCAGTGTAGGGGGTCGTGCTGGGGATGGTGTTTCAGGGTTTAGGGCAGTGCAGTAGTGTTCGGGCAGTGTAGGGGTCGTGCAGGGGGTGGTGTTTCAGGGTTTAGGGCAGTGCAGTGGTGTTCGGGCAGTGTAGGGGGTCGTGCTGGGGGTGGTGTTTCAGGGTTTAGGGCAGTGCAGTGGTGTTCGGGCAGTGTAGGGGATCGTGCAGTGGCTGGTGTTTCAGGGTTTAGGGCAGTGCAGTGGTGTTCGGGCAGTGTAGGGGGTGTTGTTTCAGGGATTAGGGCAGTGGTGTTCAGGCAGTGTAGGGGGTCTTGCTGGGGTTGATGTTTCAGGGTTTAGGGCAGTGCAGTGGTGTTCGGGCAGTGTAGGGGTCGTGCTGGGGGTGGTGTTTCAGGGTTTAGGGCAGTGCAGTGGTGTTCCGGCAGTGTAGGAGGTCGTGCAGGGGTGGTGTTTCAGGGTTTAGGGCAGTGCAGTGGTGTTCGGGCAGTGTAGGGGGTCATGCTGGGGGTGGTGTTTCAGGGTTTAGGGCAGTGCAGTGGTGTTCGGGCAGTGTAGGGTGTCGTGCTGAGGGGTGGTGTTTCAGGGTTTAGGGCAGTGCAGTGGTGTTCAGGCAGTGTAGGGGGTCGTGCAGGGGGTGGTGTTTCAGGCTTTAGTGCAGTGGTGTTCGGGCAGTGTAGGGGGTCTTGCTGGGGGTGGTGTTTCAGGCTTTAGTGCAGTGGTGTTCGGCCAGTGTAGGTGGTCTTGCTGGGGGTGGTGTTTCAGGCTTTAGTGCAGTGGTGTTCGGGCAGTGTAGGGGGTCTTGCTGGGGGTGGTGTTTCAGGGTTTAGGGCAGTGCAGTGGTGTTCGGGCAGTGTAGGGGGTCTTGCTGGGGCTGGTGTTTCAGGGTTTAGGGCAGTGCAGTGGTGTTCGGGCAGTGTAGGGGGTCGTGCTGGGGCTGGTGTTTGAGGGTTTAGGGTAGTGCAGTGGTGTTCGGGCAGTGTAGGGGGTCGTGCTGGGGCTGGTGTTTCAGGGTTTAGGACAGTGCAGTGGTTTTCGGGCAGTGTAGGCGGTCGTGCTGGGTCTGGTGTTTCAGGGTTTAGGGCAGTGCAGTGGTGTTCGGGCAGTGTACGGGGTTGTGCTGGGGCTGGTGTTTCAGGGTTTAGGGCAGTGCAGTGGTGTTCGGGCAGTGTAGGGGGTCGTGCTGGGGGTGGTGTTTCAGGGTTTAGGGCAGTGCAGTGGTGTTCGGGCAGTGTAGGGGGTCGTGCTGGGGCTGGTGTTTCATGGTTTAGGGCAGTGCAGTGGTGTTCGGGCAGTGTAGGGGGTCGTGCTGGGGGTGGTGTTTCAGGGTTTAGGGCAGTGCAGTGGTGTTCGGGCAGTGTAGGGGGTCATGCTGGGGGTGGTGTTTCAGGGTTTAGGGCAGTGCAGTGGTGTACGGGCAGTGTAGGGGGTCTTGCTGGGGGTGGTGTTTCAGGGTTTAGGGCAGTGGTGTTCGGGCAGTGTAGGGGGTCTTGCTGGGGGTAGTGTTTCGGGGTTTAGGGCAGTGCAGTGGTGTTCGTGCAGTGTAGGGGGTCGTGCTGGGGGTGGTGTTTCAGGGTTTAGGGCAGTGCAGTAGTGTTCGGGCAGTGTAGGGGATCGTTCAGGGGGTGGTGTTTCAGGGTTTAGGGCAGTGCAGTGGTGTTCGGGCAGTGTAGGGGGTCGTGCTGGGTGTGGTGTTTCAGGGTTTAGGGCAGTGCAGTGGTGTTCGGGCAGTGTAGGGGGTCATGCAGGGGGTGGTGTTTCAGGGTTTAGGGCAGTGCAGTGGTGTTCGGGCAGTGTATGGGTCGTGCTGGGGCTGGTGTTTCAGGGTTTAGGGCAGTGCAGTGGTGTTCGGGCAGTGTAGGGGATCTTGCTGGAGGTGGTGTTTCAGGGTTTAGGGCAGTGGTGTTCGGGCAGTGTAGGGGGTCTTGCTGGGGGTGGTGTTTCAGGGTTTAGGGCAGTGCAGTGGTGTTCGGGCAGTGTAGGGGGTCTTGCTGGGGGTAGTGTTTCAGGGTTTAGGGCAGTGCAGTGGTGTTCGGGCAGTGTAGGGGGTCTTGCTGGGGGTAGTGTTTCAGGGTTTAGGGCAGTGCAGTGGTGTTCGTGCAGTGTAGGGGGTCGTGCTGGGGATGGTGTTTCAGGGTTTAGGGCAGTGCAGTAGTGTTCGGGCAGTGTAGGGGGTCGTGCAGGGGTGGTGTTTCAGGGTTTAGGGCAGTGCAGTGGTGTTCGGGCAGTGTAGGGGGTCGTGCTGGGGGTGGTGTTTCAGAGTTTAGGGCAGTGCAGTGGTGTTCGGGCAGTGTAGGGGATCGTGCAGTGGCTGGTGTTTCAGGGTTTAGGGCAGTGCAGTGGTGTTCGGGCAGTGTAGGGGGTCGTGCTGGGGGTAGTGTTTTAGGGTTTAGGGTATTGCAGTGGTGCTTGTGTAGTGTAGGGGGTCGTGCTGGGGGTAGTGTTTTAGGGTTTAGGGTAGTGCAGTGGTGTTTGTGTAGTGTAGGGGGTCATGTTTTAGGGTAGTGCAGTGGTGTTTGGATAGTGTAGGGGTCGTGCTGGGGGTAGTGTTTTAGGATTTAGGTTAGTGCAGTGGTGTTTGGGTAGTGTAGGGGGTCGTGCTGGGGGTAGTGTTTTAGGGTTTAGGGTAGTGCAGTGGTGTTTGTGTAGTGTAGGGGGTCATGCTGGGGGTAGTGTTTTAGGGTTTAGGATAGTGCAGTGGTGCTTGTGTAGTGTAGGAGGTCGTGCTGGGGTAGTGTTTTAGGGTTTAGGGTAGTGCAGTGGTGTTTTTGTAGTGTAGGGGGGTCATGTTTTAAGATGCAACGCTCCAATACCTGACCAGTCTGCACTACATTTTGCACACTTTTGTCATTGGGCTATATGTGGGCTACATCTGGGTAATATTTGTGCTACATTTGGGCTCTTTTTTCACTGGTGGCCATCTTGGAAGACTTCTTTGTTATGAAGTTTCCTAATTTCCTCATTTACTGCAGTCTCCTCAGTAGGAAATGCTTTCAGTTTTTTACTTTGATTCCATCAAGAAGGCATTCAGATGTGTCACACATTTGCCATAAATTCAGAATGTTATTACTCTAGTTGTTCATTAGATCACTGTAGTAAAGCTACTGCTCACCAAGGAGTTAACTGGAAGTCTACTGCTGGTATTGAAAGTGATTGTTTCAGTCTGCATGTCAGAATTTTCTAATGAAATAGAAGAGGATTTGAGATCTCACTTAAAACATGCACTAAATTTTCTTTTTGCAGCACTAACCATAATTTCTATGGCAAAATGAACCCCTCATTTTGTTCCTTTTTAAATTAAATGTTTTAAGTGTTACCAGTTTATTCCAATCAAGATGGCTTCAGGTGTGCCATACTTTTGTCATAAGTAAGGCTGTTAGCACTCTAGTTGTTCTTTAGAACACTCTGGGAAGCTGCAGTAGAACACAAAGGCATCAACTGACAGGCTGCTCCTGTTGAAATATAACAGGAAGATATTTGAGATCTCACTTAAAACATGTCCTAATTTTTCTTTCTACAGCACTAACCATAATTTCTATGGCAAAATGAACCCCCTCATTTTGTTCCTTTTTAAATTAAATGTTTTAAGTGTTACCAGTTTATTCCAATCAAGATGGCTTCAGGTGTGCCATACTTTTGTCATAAGTAAGACTGTTAGCGCTCTAGTTGTTCTTTAGAACACTCTGGGAAGCTGCAGTAGAACACAAAGGCATCAACTGACAGGCTGCTCCTGTTGAAATATAACAGGAAGATATTTGAGATCACACTTGAAACATGTCCTAATTTTTCTTTCTACAGCACTAACCATAATTTCTATGACAAAATGAACCCCATCTTTTTGTTCCTTTTTAAATTAAATGTTTTAAGTGTTACCAGTTTATTCCAATCAAGATGGCTTCAGGTGTGCCATACTTTTGTCATAAGTAAGGCTGTTAGCACTCTAGTTGTTCTTTAGAACACTCTGGGAAGCTGCAGTAGAACACAAAGGCATCAACTGACAGGCTGCTCCTGTTGAAATATAACAGGAAGATATTTGAGATCACACTTGAAACATGTCCTAATTTTTCTTTCCAGAGCACTAACCATAATTTCTATGACAAGATGAACCCCATCATTTTGTTCCTTTTTAAATTAAATGTTTTAAGTGTTACCAGTTTATTCCAATCAAGATGGCTTCAGGTGTGCCATACTTTTGTCATAAGTAAGGCTGTTAGCACTCTAGTTGTTCTTTAGAACACTCTGGGAAGCTGCAGTAGAACACAAAGGAATCAACTGACAGTCTCTGCCCTTGTTGGATGTACATGTTTTACTGAGAATGTCAGACTTCATTCTCACATGACTGAGAAAGATAATGTGAATTTACAGAAAATATGCTCTCATTTTAGCTTCTGGGGCACCTTCCAAAACTGTATGGGACAAGCATGTGAAAATAGTTTTCTCTCAAACATGATTCATGATATCCCAGCAGAAGGTTTTTCACAGGGTAAAATCACCTTAGAACACACCACAATTCCTGAAATTAGTATGGTACCATCAACAAATGAATTCTAATGTAACTAAAGTCTGTTATCACCCTTTATAGTTCTCCTTTTGGTAACCCTCAAAATCTTCGATTCACTACAATGCATTTCAATGGTACTATCATTTATATTGGTCCCAAGATGGCTGCCAGCAATTCCAGGATGAAGTGCTGACAGCCAATCAGATCTCACGATGACATGTGTGGTTAGGCTCCGCCCAGATATATATGTGTATTTACTTTTGATTTTCTCAGCAACTACTGAACGGATTTACACCATTTAACAAAAGGGTTCTTTTTGAACCAAGAACTACCTCTTTGCCAAATTTGGTGTAGTTCCGTTCAGCAGTTCGGGCTGTAGCCTTGCATAAAGTTTCCTATGGGAAATTGATTTTTTGACTCTTATTTTTTAATTTCTCCGCAACTACTGAACGGATTTACACCATTTAACAAAAGGGTTCTTTCTGAACCAAGAACTACCTCTTTGCCAAATTTGGTGTAATTCCGTTCAGCAGTTCGGGCTGTAGCCGTGTCTAAATTTTCCTATGGGAAAATGAATGGGGAAAACACGTTTTGGGACCCCCTTTTTTCTCAGCCCCCGCTTGACGAATCACCCTGAGACTTTCAGGGTAGGAGCGGACCGGAGCGGGCCATAAAGTTTGAAAATTTCGCGAAGATTCGTCAACCGACGCAAGAGTTATTTCAAATAGAATGTCGCGGATTTCCTATGGAAAATAGGTCCTAACTATAACTATCTACTGGCGACCGCCAGTAGATAATATATATATATATATGAGCTGCTCTCCACATCAACTTGGGAACTATCCAGAGGTCCTTTCTTGTTCCCAAGTGTAATGTGATGTTTATTACTAGTGTTTTGTGTGGGGAGGCGTCATAACTCACAAGAAGCAAAGCCTTAATGGTAATACGCAGTACATTATACTCTTCGTATAAATGGTTTATGCCATGGCATTTTTTCATGTGTATTTGTTTTAAGAAATGCTATTAACCTAAAGCAGAAAGCAACGGGTTAATTTGTGCAGTAATGTAAATGCACTATCTAGAGATATTGTGATTATTAGGAGAGTTGAATGTTATCTTATTGGGCCTCCTTTATTTTCACTGCAATGCCAGTTAAAATAAATGTGGCCAAACAAAACATGTTACTTAGAACGATTGTACTAATAAACACACTTTCACTCATTCATTTACTTCTACTGTACAAAGGGAAAATTCTTACTATTACCACAGTACAGTGTAATTGATTTGCAAAAACAATTCTTATTGTCTCACAAATTCTGATCAAGAGCAGTTAAAGTGGAAGGGACCCTACACACAGAGCTAAGTTATTGTGATTCATCCTCAATGCATTGAATTAACCACTTTTACTCTGGATATGGTTGCATACCTATAGAAATAACTGCTGCACATGAACAAAACAGCTTGGCAAAATCTATGCACCCAAATGTACAGAGAGTTACTTGTTATTTAATACCATTATTGAAGGTCTGGAGGAGGCATCAAAATGCATGCCCATTCCCCATTCTCAACTCTAAAAGCGGAGATGAATCAGACTCTGTGATATTACCATTGTAATTCTCCTTTCTGGTCCAAAAAAGTAACTTTTCCTGTGTTACACATCTTACTTTTTTTCACGCCATCCTTCAAATTATCACCTCCCTACCCTTGCTCTTTAAACCCGGTAATCATGGAATTGATCTCTCTCGTAAAGGCTTCTTTAGTGCTGTAGTTTCTATGGGCACAGGATAGTTTCCTATTGGCAGGGAAACTAGAATGGTGCGATTTTGTGGTTTTGACATTTTCCAACCAATTATGGATTTACCACTTTTGCCACATATTCCATCATCTGCCGCATAATCTGAAAATTGCTGTAAAAATGTTGCTTCTAGCTTAAATCGATCAAATGTAACTAAAATGCAGCAACACGTGTTGTTGTGTAGTAGAAGTCCTTATCAAAGGTTGGTTGTCAACTTTCTATTGCTTATCTCTGCATTTGGGTGTCAAAATGGTACTAATTATATCAAACCTTTAGCCCAGATAGTGTTAACGTGTAAAAATGCCAATATATTGAGATAATACTAACACAAAATGTAGGCCTCATAAGTTGCCTTTTCTTGCCGCAAAATGTAGTCATTACTGCTGCATGATTTGGATCGCTTCTGCTGCATAATTCTAGTGGCCCTGCCCAGAGGGTATGCTGCACTTGAGTGCTCGAGTAGTAGCTCTGTGCATGTAGCACGCTGTATACTGCTGTGGGTTTTTAAAATAAACATGTCTCTAAATGCCCATTTATTAATCTTTCATGCCTAATCCAAATAGCAGATTCTATTAGTGCTTGTACTTAAAGAAAAATATAAACAGAGATGGTGCAATTCATTTCTTTCCTTATTTATTTTTTATTATTGGTCACTGCAGAAGGTGCTTTTTATATTTTAGCCAGTTCTCTAAATGAAAGCCAAACCTATCCCTGATAGTTCATGAGGGGCCATTTAAGATCAAGAGCGACAGTGGAGTCATCACCTTAGTCGCAAAAAATCCAGGATATTCATCCTTTCCCACTCACACAACCACCAGGGTCAATGTTCAATCACAATGATACTAAGGAAAAACAGGGAGATTGCTGTAGTAAATATCTACACTCATAACAATAATTCGCTCGCCTTTGGAATGACCTTGATAAGCACCTCTCTGAAATCCAAGATAAGGTTGGCATCATCGTAGGGGGGACTTCATCCTTCCAATGGACGGTGTCCTAGATAGAATCTCCTCACATAAATTTCATGGCAGCAGGTCTCATAAACAGATGAAACTATGCTGCAAGAACAACAATCTAATCGACACTAGGAGACTATTCCATCCGAGTGGTAGTGACTAGACATTTTACTTCTCCTCACATCATACCTGATGCATATCGCTTGATCTTTCATTCACAGATATTCACCCATCCCCAAAAAGTTGGTGCCTTAATGACGCACTCCTGGAGGACGTCTTTCTAAATCAAAAAATAGTGAAACAATCCAACAATTCCTGCAAAAACAAAGCAGGTTACACTGTAGACTCAGTTAGGTGGGATGCCCTGAAGGCCCCTCTCAGAGGCAGCTTAATGAGCCTAGCTGCTTCCAGAAAAAAATCTCTGATTGAACTTCTCGACTCTATCGAATCAGAGATCAAGTCCTTAAAAGAATAAATCAGACACTCCGCTGGCTCCCAAGACATCCCTAAGCTTCGCAAACTACAAGATTACAACCAAATAATAAGTATTAGAGTGCAGAAATGGGTAGACATTGTCAACGCGGAGAAATCGACCACTAGAAAAAAAGTCAGGAAGGCTCTCGCTAATTATTTGAAATACTCCAAAAACAAAACCATCACCATGGCCATCAAAAACAAATCAGGCCTCACAGTACCTCCCATCCTAAGATTCTAGATGGCTTCCATAATTTCTACACTGACCTCTATACACCAAAAAATGCAATCAACCCAAAAGATTGCTTTTTGTACCTGAACACCTGCTCACTCCCATTACCCTCAGCAGAGGACAGATCCCTGCTCAATGCTCCAATTACTTCAGAAGAAATCTACTTGCCCATTAAATCCCTCATGCCAGGTAAGGCTCCAGGTCTGGATGGGTGCACAGTGACCTCCTACAAAACATTCCCCGCCATCCTAGCAGAACCTCTACTTGCCCTGTTCCATTCGTATGCATCCTCCAGCCACATCTCTGGTTCGGCCTCCGAGACCACTGTAGTTATACCGAAAGAAGGAAAGGTAGCACTGGACGTCAAAAACTACAGCCCAATAGCGTTAATCAATATCGACTGTAAATTATATGCCAAAATCTTGGCGCAAAGACTAGAGAAAGTGATATTAAAACTCAACACCCCAACCCAAACTAGATTTCTGAAAGGCAGGCTAGCCGCCGATAGCAACTGTCTTCTGCCACACCCTTGAAAAAGCTTGGTCATCGTCCTTGCCCACCATGGCAATGACTCTCAATGTGGAAAAAGCCTTTGATAAGGTCTATTGGGCCTTCCTACATGAGGCACTCCGCAAATTCCAACTAGGCAAGAACTTCATCTGAATGGTGATGGCTCTTAGCACAGCTCCAGTGCGAAAGTCAGGGTAAACAGCTGCCTATTCAACTCATTTCCTTTAGCCCAAGGTTCTAGACAAGGATGCCCCCTCTCTCCCTTCATTGTCCCATCAGTTATTGAACCCCTCTTATGCTCCCTAAAAGTGAATGGGAACATCAAAGATGTTCAATTTCAATCGGGCAGGCAGTTAGTTGCTGCCTACGCCGAAGCCATTCTGATCTTCACTGAAGATGCAGACAAAGCTATCCCACGCATCATAACAGAAATCAACTACTACTCTAGGTAATCTGGCTACACTCCTAACTGCTCCAAAATGGAAATCTTCCCCATGAATATCCACTGTACCTCCGCGATGATTCTTGACGACTCCAGCCTGAAATGGCAACCTGAGGTGCTCAAATACTTACGCATCTGGTTTGGCAAAAACCTACATGCCTCTGTCTCAATCAACAAGAGTAAAACACTTTCCAAAATTAATGATCTATTATCCTACTGGTCTCCCAAACTCCTAACTTGGTGGGGCAGGGCAGACACTTTGAATATGATGATAACTCCTCTAATCAACTTTTTATCAAACATACTTCCCATAAACCTATCTAACCACTTCTTTAATACAGTGGACAATGCTATTTCAAAGTTCATATGGAAAGGGAAGAGGGATAGGATTGCCAGTCCCATCCAAAAACTGAACAAAACCAGGGGTGCCCTAAATATGCCTGACTTCCATAGATACCAACAGGTGTTCCTAGCTGCCCAGGGTAATTGGTGGCTTAACAAGACCACACACTCCACCCCTGTGCCTCCCTTGGCTCCAAATTCAATCCCAACTACTCTCTCCATCCAGCTAAAATCCACACTAGCTATCCACGCCCTCATAAAACTACCCATGGCCCACTCTTACCCCATAATAGCAGATATGGTAGCAGCCCTTTACGCATTGATAAAACCCTGTCCAACCATCTTGCTGACTATACCATGGCCTCTCTATAGCATAATCATAAAATCAAACTAGGAGGCAGAACCCTGTTCTGGAAACAATGGGCCAAAAGAGGCGTTAACTCCATTGGAGATCTAGGTGCAACACTAAACCACAACCCCTGTGCTGGAGTCATGACACAACCTCCCCCGATTGAATTTTACAATTTCTTAAAACTTAAAGGATCCATTAGGAGACCTCTGAAACTGTACAATTCAGACCTCCCCGACCTTCCAAGAAAACTCAAAAGAATAACTCATGTTGCATCTCATATCTACAAACCTTTAGAGCCTCTAAGACTACACCTCCTTAAAGACCTGAAAAAGAAATGGTCGTCACATATTCCAGAAGACTTAATCTCACACTTCTCTGACTCTACCTGGCATAGAATCTAGCACTCTCCTTTTCTAGCGCAAATCACACCAGCAATCGCACAATCCAGATTTTGGTTGATACACAAATCATATTGGACTCCATCAAGGCTACAAAAACTGGAGATCCTGCAGTCTGACAAATGCTGGTGCTGTGAGGAGGCCTTCGGTTCGAGTGAATATATATTCTTCACATGCAAAATGGTCCAACCGCTTGGCCCAAGATACAACAAACCATTCAAGACATCTTTAAAATTCATTTTTCTCCAACCCTCAGCCTAGCGGCACACCACCCTAACATCAACCTATGCTCACAAGGTTTGCTTCTACTCGACCTCATGCTAGCCCTAGGTACAAATACAGTTCTACTAGAATAGAAATCCACCAAAGAAATTCCCTTCAAGAGATGGTGGAACATTCTATGTGCCTCCAAAAACACAGACAATATCATGTATACAAAAGTACACAATACTTCAGGCTCACGTAGCCTATGGGACACACTCAACCTTTCTCTCCAAAAGTGGACCCTCCATAGCCCCCGAATATCAGGGCGAATACCACATCCACAAATGTTATGCCTTCCAGACCTAGCTCCTCCCACCCTCACCTGCCTTCACCACACAACAGGTGACCGTCCGCCTCCCGCCCCCACCCTCTCCCTCCTCCCCACCCCGCACTCTCTTTCTCTCTATCGTTTCTACCGTTCTCTTCTGTATTTTGTGCTCCAACTTCCGGCACACTCTGGAATTTCATTCCTACACCACTTAGGGTGCCATGCCTTACTCTCCTCTACCATTGGATACCAGTGCATTATCCACCTATACTTGATCCTACTTCACCTCTACCATTGGTAACCCCAAAGTCATCCCTCCCCTTATTGTTAATTCTACCCTAGATACCGTATTTTGTCTATTATAATGGTGTTTTCCCACGGGAATGTATGCTGCTCTATACCTTACCCTGTAACGTGCATATAATTTCTACCATGTATTAGATTTTTCTTTTTTTCTTTATCTATACTTTTGAAAATAAATATGTTTGAACAAAAAAAGAGCACCATTGGTTGAGTAGTGTTGATTATTTATTAAGAATATATATATATTTTAATCCCCAATTGTAGCCATACAAGTCCTACTCACAGCTACAAACAATCACAGTATCATAACATGATGATATATATATATATCATCATGTTATGATACTGTGATTGTTTGTAACTGTGAGTAGCTGTGACTGTGAGTAGCACTTGTATGGCTACAATTGGAGATTAAAAGATACGCCTGACTACCAAGTGACTTTCCTCAGCCTTCACCAGAGCAGAGGTCAAATCCGATCTCTCCTGGACAAGACATTTTTCATTTCGGAGTGAGAGGTGCACAAATCTTCTAAATAATACAGGTCTTTCTTGAGTACATAAGTGAGTTTATCCAAGGGTATGAGAACGTTATAGTCGCTCTTTCAAATTATAACCCAAGGACATGTCACAAACTCGACAGAAAATGTCAAAAGGCTGAAGGATGACTTTTTTGAAGATCCTGTGTTGGGGACTCCTGACTGTGATTGAACGTTTGTCATTTTGTCTGATAAATTGACAATTGTTCCCCCAAGTGGTTAAGAAGTAGGGAGACATATCAGTAGGATTTTTTTGTAATAGTAGAAAGATACTGGTCAGAGAGAGAAACTGCAAAGATTGAGCAAATGTGCTCTGAAATGAGCAACACTCAAAAAAAAAATTAGGTCATGTTTTATGGTGTCAAGAAAGAATCCAAACCAAGTTGGGGTTTTCTCTCATCAAGGTGTCAACATAAACAACACTTGATGCTTTGAAAGACAATCTGTCTCTCTTAGCTGGTGGAACCATATGTGTGTCTCCAGAACGGCTGTACTGTAGAACAGAACTTGCTCTGGGCTTCATTATTCCTCTGGTAGAGGTGTGGCGCAGCGGCCAGGGCAGCTGACATCGGAGCACGGGACTCACGGTTTGATCGCCGGCGGCAGCTCAGCCCAGCGCCATGTGACTCTGGGCAATAGCTCGCTTAATCTTCCTGACGGCCCCCAGCGCCTTGAGACCCTTAGGGGTGATTAGTTTGCGCTTTACAAATACCGGGTTATTATTATTATGAGATGCCCAATGATCCTTACTCCGCCAAAAACAGGAGTTTGACAAGGTTGGCAGTAACTCAGTGGATGTGTGGATTTTCACCCGCAGACTCCTGGTGCTAAAAGCAAGTGAAGTCTGTTTCCAGCATGAGGAAAATACTGGTGAAAATGAGAAGAAATAGTGGGGGATATGGACCAGAATGACTGAATGCCTGGTAATACCTCATACCTAAGGTGACCCTCAGTGTTTCACTTGTAATCCCTCGTAACTCTGCTCCCTGGATTTACCGATGTTCAATTATTGGTAGGTCAGGAGTTTGAGTGACTGACGGAGATAACGGGGACCCCTGTGGGCTCTCCAGGGCAGGGTACGCCTCTCATCCACAGCCTGTACAACGCATACTTCTTTCTCTCCAAAACGACATTCAGATGTACATATGCCTAATACAATAAAGTGGGAAGTACAGCAGCAGCGCGGCTCGTGAAATAACAGACATGTGAGCTCATATAATTAATATAATGATAATGCGCAGCACCAAAAGACCTGCTATTTACTTTAAAAACAAAATTAACTCGGTCGCCAATTATGTGCCAGGCTCCCATTCTTCTCCACGGAAAAGTTTAGAACGTGCTGTAATGTTCCAATTACCATCTTGTCATGTCACCGAGAAGCAAGTTGGCAAACCCACATACTGAACTAAATAAACTCTGACATAATCTAAACATATAATGGTAATTAACTGTGACAGCCTAATAAGCGATTGAGGTTTAAATATACAGTAGTAATCCACAATTAAGTCATCTTTTTGTAAGACCAGGCTGCCATGCCGTGGAGTTTCCGACGGTTGGAGTCCTTTGCGCTGTTCGCCGGTAGAAATATTGACATAAACTGGGGTTATCCCAGCTCTCATCTGACAGGTATTCACATTAACAGGCGCACCGCACTCAGGGGCATATTAGCAAGACCGGCGATAAAATTATCGCCGTTTTAGCGGCAGGAAACTGCCGCTAAAATGGCGATAATGGGCTTGCTAATATGCGTTATAGAATTCAATAGAAGCCCATGTTAGATGTGCAGGACATCTAACCTGGGCTTCTATTGGAATTCCATAACGCATATTAGCAAGCCCATTATCGCCGTTTTAGCGGCAGTTTCCTGCCGCTAAAACGGCGATAATTTTATCGCCGGTCTTGCTAATATGCCCCTTAGAGTTTTAAAAAAAATTAGCGGATTCGTTTCCCTTCCTTTACGCTTTCCGAAACATCGAGGACGCAGATTATTACCGCTCCTCCCATTGTGAAGACATGTTGTTGCTATGATCCAACGGCACAGGGCTCCCCCTCCCTTTCTCTGTTTCTTGTCTTTAAAAAGAACGCTGTCTTCCCTCTCTACCTCTCTATTCTCTTTCCCGAGCTTCCACTGTTACTTGTCACCGAAAAAAAAGTAAGTTATTCTTGTAGCTTGAAGTGTGCGGGGTCCTGCTGGGACTCAGATTTGTGAGGAATTATAAAAGGGGCTCCCGAGTTTATGGCATTTATTTTTTGAACATTTCCATCTGTATTTACCTATAAAAATGTTTGACTATCTTATTGGTATCTATCCATATTTATTTTGTGTTTTGTGAACAGATAAGGTGATAATTTGTATATTTCCACTTTTCTTTAACTGATAAACGTGGACTCATACTTCGATGCCTGTTACGTTTTAGCACGTTACACAGCCAAAAATAATGAAATAATAAGCCCACAATTAAAAAAATTAGCCTATTAGCACAAATACATGTATATAGTAATTTAAGCAAATCTCATTGAGCTTTGTACCTCTCCACGCCGCCAATATGTACAGCTATTGGCCTTTCCTCAGCCTGGAGAGTCACTCAAAAGAAGCCAAATTATCTGAATATTTCTATTTTAAAAATAAACACAGACAGGAAACACAATGTTTTCTGCCTGTATTTATCTGTAAAAATCAGTAAAAAAGGAAAACAGGGAGCCCTAATTATAAACCAATGTTGAAACTGGTTCCTAGTGCAGGGGCGTAACACAGGCCCCCGCAGCCCCAAGTTCCAGGGGGCCCCCTCAGTACAGTACTATGCCCGGAGAGCTCCTTAATGAGTCTGGAGGGGGCCCCCCTTAAGTTTCGTTACACCAGTGTCCTAGTGGGCTCATGTCCTTAACTTTACTGGCAAAAACATTGATTGATTGCTCACCAATCACTGTAAAACCCTTGATCTTTCATGTCAGGATGCAGTACCTGCTGAGATTTCAAATGTTTTACTTCATCTTCCACTCCCTAAGAGTTTTTGCTTTTTCAACATATTGTGTTTCTGTAGTTTTTCCTATACAAGTGACTCTTGTATAGTGACTACTGTGAACTGAGTCGCACCCAGGTGTCTGGGTGCATTCAAGTTGTTGGTGGATGTTTATGATGGCTCACAATAAAGAGCTCTGACACTGAGGTAGCAGGCAGTACCCCAGTCGGTAAGTTATGGAGGTGTGACGACTACATGAACATCTAACCTTTGGCATCTGTGCAGAGTGCAGAGTGCAATAACCACACATGTTCCATTTGCAATTATTCACAACAAAATCATTGTTGTAATTTAATTATCTGATACATTGTTGTAATTTAATTATCTGATACAGCTAACAGTGTATTGGCAAAGCAAATACACTGAGCTTGCTTTAGGTATATGTGTTTATTGTTATGTGACATGTCTTAATACACAAACAGAAATTTCACAGAGACATTAAAATTAGGCCTGGGCGGAAAACTACGCTACGATTGCGTAGTTTGCGCAACTATGCGCTACGCAAATTGCACGTAGCACAGTGCAAAAACGCGTAGCGGGCACTTTTGCTTGCTCGCGGTCCTCAACGTCAAGTTGGCGACAGCGAGCGAGCAAAATGACATCCCGGCGAGACTTTTTCCTCGTTCGCGATCAGCAACATCAAGTTGCCGATCGCGAGCGTGGAAAATAAACCTCCCGGCGAGATTCTCAACGCGGGGAGGTCAGATTTCTCATTGCGAGTGGTCGCGTATGCTCGCGACCGCTCGCGATGAGAAACTACCAGTCCGCGTTGAGAAAACTGCCGCTCGAGTACAAATCTACTCGAGCGGCAGCAGACTGACCGCTTGCACTGTGCAAGATGCTGTTTGCAATGATTGCACAGTGCGGACAAGAATCCGGCACTGTGCAATCATTGCTAACAGCATTTCTTACCGCACTACGCAGTTCGCGTAGTGCTACGCGTAGCTCGCGTAGTGCGAAGTGCACTTCACGTAGCTACGCGTAGCGCTACTACGAGAACTACGCCCAGGGTTAATTAAAATACTGGTCAGGTGGAATGCTGGATTTTGTTTTACATTTTTTAAGCCATGTACCTAATTACATAGGTTACCCCTCTTGGAAGGGATCCTAGTTATGCTTTTTTGGCCATGCCCCTTTTAGAGTCCACCCAATTCCTTTTACTTCCCATATATTGTACTAGTTATTCTATTGCTCTACCTGGATGCTAATCGTCTGTCTGTGCTTCCTGAAAATGAAATGAGAGGCATACAAGTGTGCCCCAATATTTAGCATTTACCTTAAATTCTATAATATATAACATTTATTTTTAGGTGCCTTTACATATTTCAGCTTGTAGGAAGAGTGAACATTTAGTTGTGCCTGTGTGAATGCGTGAAATGCTTTTGCCTGTTTAATAAGAGAATTAAGGCATTGATAGAGTGGGAAGTTTAACTGAAGGAACACCTTTGGAACAGGATCAGGTGGATTTGCTTAAGGCTGGTCTCGGTCTAGGATGAAGCAATTAGCAAAAAAATGATGGAGTGGAATGCAGCCCTGATCCATCACCAATGGCTGAGATTAAGTCAAGCATTCCTTCCATCTCTTTGTTGTTTGTGTCCATTGATACCCTAAGTGCAACAGGTGTGCCCAGGGGCTCACTGTGGTGTAGGTCTCTGGCTGCACCTCACTGACGAGGACCAAGTAGGTCGAATCCGGTCTGGGATTTCTTAAGTTCCCATCTAGAAGAGACTTGGCTTCGCAGTTCAGGCTGGACTGTTCCTAATGGAGCATGACCAGAACTGCATATGGCTGGTGCTTGTCAAAAGTTGTACAGTGGGTTAAAAATGACGGGCTGGAATGTGGCCCTGGTCATCGCCAGTGGTAAAGACTATCATATAACAGAAGATCTTTTTTTCTTCTTTTTTTTTTATTGAGTGGATTTCTAGCCTTACCATTAATACAAAATAAAAAGAAGAACCTATTACACAATTACATAAAACAACTCTTGTCCAATATCACCATCAATTCATATATATATAGGACAAAGAAAGTGCCAGTGCGATGAAAATACAGTATTGATCATGAAATCTAAGATAAAGTGCAAATATCACCAAAATCGAGAAGAGCAGCAGCCAAAGTTGATTACATTAATAGCAGCAAGTTAATTTACTTCATTAGCTCCAGCACTAAAGTACAGTTGATATAAAAAATACAAGTACAGTACTGATAGCGGAATGCCAAATATAGTGCAAATATCGCAGATATCAATAAAAACAACCAATAACTTTGATTCTATCGATAGCAGCAAATTATTTTACATCATCTTTCCATCCAGCACTGACGTACCATTAATATGAGAACTTAATTCAAATTGCAGCCTAACCATATTTCTAAAATGAATTATTAGAGAACCCTGACCAAGTCGCTATAAATCTACGAAGGGACCCTATGCATTTAGCGTATGCTTCTTCCCAAATATGAGTCTTAGTCATCTTTTCTTGCCAATGCTGAATCGAGGGTATCTTGTTGGATTTCCAATTCTGAAGGATCAGGCATCTGGCCACTGCAACAGCAATAGAGCAAAAATGTTGCTGGTGTTTTGACAGGTGCTGAACCTCTGAAGAACACCCAAAAGAACTAATTTAAGAGAGGGAATAATACGAACTGCCAGTGCTAATGATTGATTGATCTTTTGGAATTCGTCCGACTGAAATTGGTGTAGTTTACGACAATTATAAAAGATGTGGTTCCATGACCCTATCTCTAGATCCTCGCATCTAAAGTAGGCCTGGGCGGTGAACTTCGCTCCGTTCGCGGAGTTTTCTGCACTCCGCACTCCACGGAGCTCGCGGAGTGCAGAAAACTCAGCTTCACGATGTGCAGCTGAGTTTGTTCCCCACTTGCGACCGCGAACTGTAAGTTCGCGAGCGCGAGCTGCCGCTCGGGTAGAATTTCTACCCGAGCAGCAGGAATACCAGCACAAACTGCAGTTCACACTGCACTCCGCCACTCGCGGAATTTTGCAGAGTTTTCTTGTAACTTCGCGGAGTTCCGCGTAGCAAAACTCCGCGAACTACGCCCAGGCCTAATCTAAAACAATACTTAGAGAAAGTAGGAAACAACTTATACAGTCTTTTCGGTGTGTAACAAGTTAGCCATCTTGACAAGAACGCCATTCTTTTATAGTTGGCTGCTCGTAGTGCTCTATGGCCTGCTTCGCATATGGACTGTCATTCCCTTTTGCTAACATTACACCCGGTTTCTCTTAAAAGTTCAGCTAAAAGGTTATCAATCACTTTCTGTTCGCCGAGTTGTGCTAAGCAAGAATACTAATTGCCACTGCCGCTTAAGCCCTGAACATATAATTGGTTTAAAATCCGATAGGCTAAATTATTGGTCATTACATAATTCGTTTTTAAAAAGATAGAAATTTGATTAAAGTTAAATGAAAGAGCTGTGAACCTGGCACGTAGCAGTTGGGAATGCATCTCGTGGGTGATCAAATTCGAGATATTAAAAAGATCCCCCAAATATTTGAAGCCCGCCTCTTTCCATAATTGGAGAGCCCCCCGTGAAAGCTGTAGACCAAATGCCGGACATTCACCAATTTTAGAATATAAATGATAACTAGGAATATTATATGTTTTTAAAAATGTTTGGACACGACAGGCTAATTCCGATATCGTCTTGTATCTCGATTTTTTACGCATTTTCAGGGACGAAGAAACACAGGTAATTGAATTGCGCTCTCGGTCAGTATGGTGTTTAACATAAAATTGTAAAATTTCGAATCTATCATTGGTAATTGAACCAAAAGGTTCAGTAGTGCTGCCTGATAGTACAGCTCAAAATTAGGGAGAGCGAGCCCTCCCTGAGTTGGATCTAATTGTAGAATTGCTAATGATGTTCTGGGCTGTTTCTTTGCCCAGATAAAACTCCGAATTATTTTATGAACCTCGCTAAAATATATTTTGGGAATTTTAATAGGGAGGTGAATAAACAAAAATAAGAAGAATGGTAGAATAGACATCTTAACCAAAGAAACATAGCTGATTAAAGTTAAAGGAAGAAGAGACCATCTATCTAATAAACTTTTCACTTTTGTGAGTGTCTTTCTGTAATTTAATGTAAAAAGTTAACCGTACTGGTTGGTCACATATAGGCCTAAGTATCTAACAGGTTTCGAAGCTGACTGTGGGGGAAGAAAAGGCAACGATGCAGGAGGAGTATGAAACCACAGTACCTCAGTCTTAGCTTGATTCAACCTATACCCCCAATTTGTGTAAAAGCAAGTATTTTATTAAATGCTTTGAGAATATTGGTTGGCTCTGCTGAAAAATAAAGAATAATGTTGTCTACAAATAATGTAATCTTTGGCATGGCCACTAAAGGGGGCACTATCTGGGGATTGTTAGAGATTTTTATTGCCAAATTTTCTATAAAAAGCGAAAATAAAAGAGGGGACAATGGGCATCCCTGTCTAGTCCCATGCCGGATGTTAACTACACCTGCCTCTTCCCTATTAATCAAAATCTTTGCCTCTGAGCCCTCATAAAGCTCTTTTAGCATTTTGACCAGTTTTGCAGGAAAACGAACTTTAGCAAAATAAAAAACAAAGCATGCCAGTCAACAAGGTCAAATGCTTTTTCTGCATCAAGCATTAGGATGGCTGCCTTGCCCTTCGTGGGTGACAGGTAGTCAATTGCTTGGGTCAAAAACTGTGTATTAGAGGCCATAGATCTACGGGGTATAAAACCTGTCTGATCCCGATGAACCACCTGTTGTGTGAGAGGGGCCAGCCTTACTGACAAGATTTTCATGAATATTTTATAATCTATGTTTAGTAAACTTATGGGGTGATACGAACTAGTAACAGTAGAATCCTCATCTCTTTTAAGGTAACACACCACCACCGCTTCTTTAAAGTTTTTGGATACAGGTTCGCCATTTTTTATCACGTTATAGAGCTTGGTAAGAAAAGGCAAAAGTAAGGGCTCAAAAGTCTTAAAAACTTTGACAGGGATGCCATCATTGCCTGGAGCTTTTGCGTTGGCTATAGATTTCAATATATTGCTAACTTCGATTTGTGAGACAGGTTTATCAACAGAGTCACTCATGCTCTTTAAGATAGAGGGCAATTCTATAGATTCAAAATATTGTGTAAGTGAAGCTAAAGTGATTTCTTGCGACTACTCGTAGATATTTCTGAAATGTCGCAAAAAGACCCCAGCTATTTCATCTCTTGAATCTACAACTGTGCCCGTGAGTAGATCTCTAATCTGGGAGATTATATGTTGGCTATTCTGGATATTTGTAGCCCAGGCCAGATGTCGTCCTATATGTTGGTTTTCCTCACATACTTTTTGCTTATGAGCCTTGCTCCCCTTGATTGCCTGTAAGTTGAAAAATTGTCTCAGCTTATCTTTAGCTTCCGCCAAACCTTCAAGGGAGGCTACTTTTTGAGGCTCAGACCTGGACATCTTTAAATTCTCTGTAGCCTTTTCCACGGCCAGCTGTAGCGCCAATATCTCTTGGGAACGCAGCTAATTCACTGCAGATGTATAAGCTATTACCTGACCTCTAAAGGCTGTTTTAAAAGCCTCCCACACCGAGAATACTGAGGGCGTGTACTCATTAACTTAAAAAAAATGCTTGATAAAAGACTGCATTACCGCAATCCATTCTACGTCTTCCAGAAGGGATTTATCAAAATACCACCGCTTGCTGATTCTAGACCGTGTTGGATCCATCTGAATACAAAAGGAGGTAGCTGAGTGATCGGAAAAAGAGTTGGCAATAATATCCGACTCTCCTCTGGAAATCCGATTAGCAATCAAAAAGAAATCTATACAAGAGGCAGCCTTATACCTGGAAGAAAAGCACGTATAGTGTGCTTTCCCTGGATGACTTTGACGCCTGGGATCCAGCCGGGCAAAATCTTGTTTCATCCTATTTACCATTTTAGTTAGTTTTAGGTCTTAGTTGCTTCTTCGCTGGGTTTGAAGTGTCTAAACGAAGATCTTGAATAAAATTTAAATCCCCCCCCAAATTATACAACCCGCAGAACCCACCAATAGGTCATAGATCTGAGCCAGAGCCGACGTATCATCAAATATAGGGCCATAGTAATTCAAAAGATCGAACACTACGCCACTCTAATTAATTTTCAGATAAATCCATGGGCCTTGAACATTGCAACTGATTTTTAGTACTTCACAGTTTCAATTGATAGCAAACATAATTGCCACCCCATGAGCAGAAACATTAGCAGAAGCAAAATAGGCTTGATTATTCCCCTTAGATAGAGCCAATTTAGGTGAATTTGACTTAAAACGATTTTCCTGCAAATACATGACCTGTGGGTAAAAGGAAAGTAGCCAAGTCAACATAGTATTTGCTTTTCTTCCTTTCAACAACCCATTCGCATTGCACGAAATTATTTTGATAATACCCATTTGTTATCCGAATGACACCTTTTTTCATCACACGAGAAACAGCAACAAAAGAGGACACACAAAAAAAAAGGATTGATACAGATCCTAAATGCATCTTTAAGTTCTAATTGACTTTAAAAAGTCTTGAGCTTCAGAAAGAACATTAAAGATCTTAAATTGGCCATTCCTAAGAACTTTAAGTTTGTTGATTGGACCAAAGAGGCTTAAGCGCCAATGGATCTAAACTCAAAGGCTAGTTGTTGAAACACCTTCCTGCGCCTTGCTGACGTCATCGATAGATCTGAAAAAACCTTCAGGGAGACGTTTTGCCGGAATGTAAATGTCTTCTGCTGCAGTGCTCCTGTGAGAATTTGCCCCTTGATCCGATAGTCCGAGAAATGAACCAGGATAGTTTGTGGGTATTTGGCCCCAGGTGACTGATGAAAAGGAACTCTATGTGCTTGCATAATTGTCAAATCCTTGGGAGCCGATGGTAATATATGATCTTTAATCAATTTATTGATAAGCTAAGGAACTGACTGTATTTGACCTTGGGACTCACTCCCTTCTGGGATTCCCGTGAGTCAAAGATTAGAGCGTCTTGCATGGTTCTCCAATGATTCTAGTTTTAGCTTTAGGTCTGACATTTTTGCAGATTCTGATATGGAATGAGATTGCAGAAGCTCCAATTTGTCTTCAATCTCTGAGATTCTTTTCTCCGCCGCCTGAAGCTGTTTTGGAAGTGCCAGCTGAGTCTCTTTCTTCTCACTGAGTCTTTGATTGATTAGCTCCGTGACTGAAGCTTGCTGAACCTTTAGGCCACGGATCTCCACCAGGATTGTATGAGGAACCTTTTTAACAGACTCTGGCAGAAGGTCCTGTGGCGTACTGGAAATTTCAGAACCAAGTGGTTGTGCAGAAGCCTTAGGTTCAAGCATAGCAAACACTTGAGAGTTGGAGCTAGAAAAGCAAGGGGAGAAGCTTTGAATAACAGAGAGTCCAGAGGAAGCATCATCCAGGCTTTCAGGAACAGTTGAACCAGATGTAGCAGTGAAGTGTAGCTTCTCCTGTTGATTAGAGTCGCACCCTGACAGTGACAACAGCGTTGACCCAGCTTCTGTCAATTCGCCCTGTGACACCCCTGTGCTGATCTCAACAGGGCTCATCTCGCTGGCGGACTTAAGACCAGGATTTTGAAACAAAGGAAAAGTCTTCTCTTTTTGAGGAGGCCGGGTCTCTTTATTTTTATCCCGATCTGGCATCAACACAGCTGGGGATGGAGTTGAGATCTCTGAGCCAGTAGAGATTAGAGAGGCAGTACGAATCGTCTCGGCTAGGTTCTCCACCATGCTCGGTTTGTGCAACTTATGAAGGGATAAACCACCAGCTTCCCTCTTCTCCTCCTCAACCAGTGGCTGGCGCTGCTGAAAAGAGAAAACGGGAGCAGCTGCCAGGGGCTCCATCTGTTTATCTAGCCAGCCAGCTACTCTGCTTTGGGAGGCCTTCTTGCGTTGTTTAGGGGGAACGGGAGGAACAGGTGAAGCAGTTTTAGTGCAAAGCTGTCGCATGACAATAGGATACAGCTAATATTAACGAATAGGAGAGAGTAGGAGGAGAGAAAGAAACAAATAAAAAGGGAAGAAAAAAAAATATATATATATATATATATATATTTGAAAAGGTTTGCCATCTTGTGAGATGCACTCCCAGGAAGTAAGCAGACACAGGAACTGGGATATTAAAACACACTGACCAGCAGTTTAATGTGACGCGTTTCAGGTTTATGCCCTTCTTCAAAGCCAACTGCTCTCCAGGACGGCCAAACATTTCTGCCAGCATTTTCCCTCCATTTATTCAAGACACGCCCCAAGTGGGCTTCAAGTCATGCCCCAAGTGGGCCGGCAAATCACATTGCCTGCAAAGCATGATGGGGCTAGTAGTTCCTTACCCATGTGGGTCTTTTTGTAGCCATCACTGGTTTTCAAAGTTCTTTAAATGGTGCTTTAAAACAAAGAAACACAGCTCTCTTTACAGGCCGCTCCTCCTGTTCAACCCGCAGTCAATATAAAACAGCAGGCGGCCCCTCTTGGGATCTTGCGGTGGTGCTTCTCTCGATATATATATGTATGTTCAGGATTTCTTTACCAGCAACAGCCCCCCACTCCAAGGGCATGGAAGAAAAACAGCACAGCCAGGTTTTTGTAGGTTCAAAGTGAGTCCTTTTATTTCATATCAAGCCACAGACAGTGCAGAAAGAGACCTACGCATTTCGGCCTGAGCCTTCGACAGGGTCATAGAGTATGTGTGTATAGATAAGCCATTTAAAGGGAAAATTCCCTCCAAAATTATCTCCACAATTTAAAGAAACACATACACAATTTTTTACATATATATTCACATTGTTTTCATTTTTTTCTTTTTTTTCACACTTGTTGCACTTTACATAGGAGGTAATGAATTGTGTAATAGACCCACATGTCATTATTCCAATTCTTCCTTTTTATGGTGTTTAGTTATGACATGTCACTAGTTGTATCTGTGTTATAATGGTTTCCCAATTGCGGTTTAAGTACCCATGTTTCATAACATGTCATTTCTTTAGCTTAAGTTGTAATTGCTGTCCAGTCACGGTGAAGTACCCGTATGTCCACAATTTAACTAATCACCTCACTCTGTGGGTCACTTAACATTTAACAATTACCTCCAATGAAGATTTGGTAAGATGTTTCCAAAAAAGAGAGAAAAATTAAACATTTAAGTTCAAAACTTTATGAGTTTAGAGATATATTCTTCTATACTCCATTTTAGTCAGGGTAAGGGGTGAGGAGGTGTGCAAAAGTGCAAGTAAGCCTTCATACAATATGGTGTGTGTGAATGTGAAAAGACATGAGAAAACGTCCATGAAAGTAATGATAGGTCCGGGAAATACATTATAACTTTAAGGATTAAAAATCGGAAACTCTTCCGTCATTCCTGAGTTGTTGTCTATTCAAGTTTGTTTATACATATCAGAGGGCAATATTCTTCTATCTACTTATTAAATATAACTTACAGTAGATAATAAATAGATAGATAAAATGGAGAAAATTCAATCAGATATATCAAAAGTAACTTAATGATTATGTAAAGTGATATTATATTCATAAACAGTACCATGATGTTTAAAGTGCTGTTGTTCTGATAAACAGCACCTTAATTTTAATTTTAATTTTAAAGTGTCATTGTGCTGTAAACAGATATTAGGACCGTATTTTCATACTTAAAACTGGTCTCATCCATGCTTTTTGATGAAAAGAGGTCATATTTATATTAAGTCCTGCTTCGTCTTGTAATCCTTAGAAACATAGCAGTTTTTCTTTCTCTAAAAGTGCATAGTGCTGTAAACATTACAGGTTGTAACTTGCAGCTTTATAAAGTGCAAAGTGCTGTGAGTCTTGCAAATGACAACAATAATATGTAATCTAATTGAAAATAAGGACATGCACTATTGATGACATGCTACATGCAAGACAACAATCTCTTCAGAAGAGTCCCTGTTTTCATGATGTTCCATAATATCATTCCATGTAATCCTTCAAATCACAAGATTATAGCCACTCTCCCATGTCAATTAATAACATTCTAAAAACCAGTTTGTCAGAAATTTGTGAGATATGAAGGATGTTAAGTGAATCATCAAATTAGCACACATAGAACCATATCAAATTCATGGGTTTCAAAATCTAAAAAGCAATCCATTTCAAATGTTCATTGTTGTATTCTTGACATGAATATTTCTATCTCCAGATCGTATCATAATGGAACTGCCCATCAAGTAAATCCTTTTTATAGATCATTGAAATTCCAACAGTTCTCAAATGCCAGATTAAATATGGATATATAATTCAGCGACAGCATTTAGCCCATTCGGGGTCTCGCTACCCAGTAGGAGGATCTTTTTAAACTCCTTGCGTCTTCGTTCTAATTCTGTGTTCCCTCCTCTTGGTTTTTTCTGTACATGTTTAATACCATAGTATGTCATGTTTTCAGGCTTGTGTAAAAACACGAGAGTGACCCCTCAATACCAAGAGTCAGGGTACTGTAATTAGTTTGAAAAGATAACTACTCTTGGCGAGCAAATATCCAACTTTTATATACACTTATACCAAAGCATTCTTTTTTTGTCAGTCAAATTGCTTTATTTCGATAATAAGTATCATAAAAGCATCAGACACACCATTTTAGAAATATAGACTTTAGACAGAATAAACATTTTCTTAAAAGGACATGAGAAATACATAATATTTGATCGATAATGGCATAATAAAACCTCATTTCACCATAATAGCATTATTTTGTTATGATAAAAACAAGAATTAAAAGTTTTGATTAAAAGAATAAAACCCTATATGTCTTATGTAAATGACAGTACGTAGATATTAGTTTAGACAAAAATAAATCGTTTGTTTTACTTTTTCTTATTCTCCATAGGGCTATTAGGGTGAAGTTAAATCGCTCTTCTTAGAGCTTTCTGTCTGGCTATCCAGGCGCAACTCAAAAACTTGGCAACTCCGCAAACAAAGAGGGTACTTGCATCAGATTTTAAAATGCGTAAAGCAATACGATGATCAAGATTACCTAGTTGTTTGCAGATTGGTGTTAACCATCTAGACCTTGCCTTTTCGTGCGCCGGGCAGGCAAACATAAGATGGGCGATGCTCTCCTTCGGTGCCCTACAGCAAGGACAGTCTTCAATTGTCTGTTTTGGGGGGCGCCATTTAGCAGTCAGTTCATGGACCGGAAGAGACCCAAATCTGAATTGGGTATATAGCGCCCTATCTCTTGGTATCTGGATTGTATCCAAATATGGTTCAAGGCTTCTGCGTTGTTTATGCTGGAAGAATTCTTCCGTTAGCCTTCCCATGTTTGGATTACTAAGATCCCGAGTGTCAATCCAGTCCCAATAGATGTGTTTTAGCTCAGCCTTGCTCGGGGGATTTTGGCTGTCCCAGGAATCCTTAAGACCGAGATTTATCATTAGTTTCTTGACATTAGATATCCACTTGACCTCATGACTAAAATCTAAGCTCATTACTTCTGTGAATGCCTTGGCATAGTTCGTGAGCTCAGCGGTCCGCCTAAGGCGAGCCCAGAAGAGCAGCGGGCGTAATTTGGCAATATCGCTGAATGAGCGCCTACGCATATCGTACATCAAGGGAGTTACTGGAACATTCCGAGGGAGCATAACCAGGTCCCTCAAGAACTTGTGCTCTGATCTACAGATCTCACCAACATTGTCAAATCCCCATAGCTCGGCTCCGTAAAGAGCCGAGCTAACTGCCTTTGCATCATAAACCGTGAGGGCCGGGGCAACTGGCCGGCACAGCGACGAGCGATGTTCTTTGCTTAGTGCCCCGACCACACGTTTATGGCTCAAGAGCATTTTATCAAGATGGGACCTCCATTGCATTTTTTCTGAAATGCAGATACCAAGGTAGTCAAATGTACTGACTCTCTCCAATTGTATCCCATCTAGGGTGAGATTATTTCTGAAAGATTTGTGGGGTTGAAATGTCATAAACTTGGTCTTAGAAGTGTTTATGACCAACCCCCGGGAGTTACAAAAAGATTGGAATCTATTCAATAATTTCTGTAGCCCAGCTGGGGTCTTGGAGATCAACAGTGTGTCATCAGCAAACAGGAGAGTAGGCACCTTGTCACCTGCTAGGGCCGGGGCATCGGCTGGATCTTTTTGTATGTAGCTAACCACCCCGTTCACGTATAAGGAGAACAGGGTGGGTGCCATCACACAGCCCTGACGTACTCCCCTGTTTACTGGAATCCTCTCCGTCAATTGGCCTTGAGACCCCCATCTCACCTGTGCATAATTGCCCTCATGGAGCTGGATCAGTAAGTTGAGAATTATAGGAGGAATACCCAGGTCTCCTAATGTTTGCCACAACTTTGTTCTGGGGACCAGGTCAAATGCAGTCCTTAAGTCTATAAAGGCAAGATAAAGACTGCCTCTACCAATCACAACAGTTTTCCAATAAATCAGGAGGAGTCTAAAGACCTGATCCACCGTTCCCGTGTTGACCCTAAATCCCGCCTGATACTGGGAGAGGATGTCTCCATCCTCAGCCCAAGATTGAATCCTCTGTAGGAGGACCCTGCCCACTACCTTCTGGATTGCGTCAATCAAGCTGATTGGTCTGTAGTTGGCAGGGTCCTCTCTGGCTCCCTTCTTATAGATCGGGACCACCTGCGCCCCCTTCCATGATTCCGGTACAGGGCAGCCACTAAAAATAGAATTAATTAAAAGTGAAATGTAGCATGCCCAATTATGGGGGTCAGCAAGAAACAGGTCTCCAGGGAGACCATCAGGTCCCGGAGCTTTAGCGGGAACTATCTTGATTATGGCAGTTTCTACTTCGGCCAGCGAGAAATGTTCACTAATCCCACCATCAGGGGAAGTAGGGGAATAATCACGTGGCCCTTCCGGGCAAGCATCATCAAACCCGGAATAGAGTTTCCCAAAATGATCATGCCAGTCATGGGATGAAATATGGTTGGGAATATGATCTGAATCCCTCTTGCCTGCCTGTCTAACAAGATTCCAAAAGCGATTGGTGTCCCTTGCTGTGCTGGCATCCTTTAAATCCTGCCAGTGATTCTCATCCCATTTCCGCTTGGCATAAAGCAAAGCCGCTCTATAGTCTTGTCTTGCAATTTTAATCCCAGGGCAGTTCTTGCTTCTAATTGCTACCGCTAATGCCTGTCTCTTAGTTCTACAATCCTTAGTGTACCATGTTTGCCTACTCTTGGGTTGCACTCCAGATTGAATCTGCTTACCAGGCACTTGGAAATATGCACCAATCTGTTCAATTGTGTTTGAGTAAATAATAGGAACATTTGTAAGCTCGTCTACGCTTGTCATTGCCTCCTGTAAATATTCTTACGCAGTACTTGCCTAATTCCATCTATTTTAATATCTTGTGCAGCAACCTTGGACCATTTAAGGAACCTTCTACAGTTCAAAGGGACCACATTTTTAGTTAGCAGTGACAGGTGGATAATCGAGGAGGGACAATAAGGGACCCATGGAGTCTTCATAGTCACATAAAGGGGGTTATGGTCACTATCCGTTGTTTTGCCCACTTTCATGTCTATACCATTTCCCCACAATCTTATGTCTAATAATACGTAATCAATACGGGAAGGGCAGCTGGGTCTATTATAGGTATTTGCCCCCTGAGTATCTGATGTAGTTCTACCATTTACTGCCCTTAAACCAAATTCCAGGGAGAGCGCATGTAGCTGAATTGTTAATTGCAGCCATCTTTTAACAGGGGGTAAGCTTAATAGGGGGACAGACCATCTTCTGTCCTCTTCCTCAACCCCAAGCATATCCTTTGTGCTTAGAGGCTCGAAGGTGCAATTGAAATCACCTGCGACCACAACTCTAGAGTGTGACAAGCAACTAGATATGCCCTGTTCTAATAGCGTGACAATAGGTGAAGATTAACCCCCTGCAGTCCCCCTTACGTAAACATTAAATAGATCAAGCGATTCACCCCCCCTTGGACCCTTAATAATGAGCCTCATGACGTCTGGACTCCCACTATTTTGTACAGTGATTCTTCATCCCAATGCGACATTGACCCAAACAATCAACCCTCCTGAGGGATGCCCTTTCCCTACAGTGATGGCTGGTATATGGAAACAGCTATAGCCCGATTTGTATAAAGGAACCAAACTCCAAGTTTCTTGGAAAGCACAAATGTCAAAACCCTCTATCAGATCATTCCAATGGGGCAATGACATTTTCTTACCAAGCCTGGCAACATTCCAAGAAATGATCTTTAACTGATGTAGGGGAGCCGGCTCATGGATTGGGTCTCTACTAGAGATGTTTTGGCAGGGGGACACAGAAACTGGCAGAAAGACAGGGAGGTCAGAGGCTGCTACAGGATTAACCGCGCAGACACTTATTGTGTCTGTATGTTGATGGTTTTGGGCAATAGGTTCCAAGTTAGTCATAGGTGGCTCTGGACCAGCGCAAGGGATCAGATTGTTTTGGGGGCTGTTATTGGTTATTGGAAGGGTGACATGTAGTTCCTGATGTAACTGTAGATCGCATTGTAGTCAATCGTTGGCTTCTAGTGAAGTCCCTCCACCTAGGGCCCTTGATGGATGCTTATCATATAACCTGGCTATTGGTGTGGTAGGAAAACGCCTGAACTGAATAGCTGAGGGAAGCAAAAAACACCTAGGCAATTAACTGGTCATACGAAGACCTGTAACAAACTCATTGATATATGAACGGACTCAGTGTACTAAACATATATTTTAAAATATTCATTTTATTCTTATAAATTCATAATAAAAGCAGTCTAATCCAGGATACTAAGACATACTATATTTAACGACATATTGACAAACCATTTATACAAACAAATATAAATTAATTAAATATACAAAAATCAAACATACAGTACAATGACATGTAAACATAAACTCATTCTTTCTAATTAGGACAAAGTGGCTAGATGGTGGACAAGTTCTTATTTTTGTCTACGCGCGTTTCTGCGTGTAAGCGCCTTCTTCAGGACAGCCACAGCAACCTGAACAAAACAATAAAATGAACACATATATATGACGTATGACGTATGACGTTAGTACGCTACGTCATCTTTTGAAACGCTCTGAGTCAGTTTACTCCATAAAAGCTAGTGCATTTACGCACTGCACTTTGAGCCCGGGAACCTTGCCGCAAGACGGGAATTCCGTTTATATAGTAAGTATTGGGTCCACGTTGTTGCTGCGCTTTTATTATTTAGACTCTCATAGTATGGTACACTATGGGTTGGGCCGTGGTCATCGCCGTGCTTGACGCTTAAACGCTGAATGCATCAAGCACATTGGAATAGTCTCTGAGGGTTGGGCCGTGGTCATCGCCATGCTTAACGCTTAAACGCTGAATGCATCAAGCACATTGGAATAGTCTTTGAGTTATATAAATTTCTTATTGTATACCTCGACTATTCATTTGTATACATATATCAGTATATCATTACTATTTCTGTATCTAAGGATACATAGCGCTTTTATCCTTAGCCGCTATGTTGAATCTGTTTATGCGAATTTGTTCCTGTTCATAGGCCCTAGCTATGGTTGTGCCTTGTTTGGGCAGTTACGTAATTACTAGTCCATTATCATTTAATCTATCCCCCTGCGTTAGATTATACTTTGGTTAGATCACTGATCATTTTGGCCTTACAAATGATCATATATTGCCCCATGCTTCAAAATTATCTTTCTGCACGTATTTTTTTGTCTCCCTTTCTTTGTATAGTGTCTCGTCTTTTTTATTGAAACTTTTATGCGGCCCCGTCTATATCAGTAAACCCGGGACTCCCTTCGTTGCCTTTGTCAGAAAGGTAAATATATATATACATACAGATATAGTTTCAATTGATTTTTTGGTCCAATGACCAATTTTAAATTTAGTTTACGATCTCTTTACAGAGCTTGCCTCCTATCGATACAGACACATACCATGCTGGAGAGTAAAGCAGGTTTGACCTGGTGATTCAGTTATTATATTATATCGACGGATTAATAGGTGGATTCTTTTCTCGTTTTTAGGTGATTATCTTTTTTCTGTCTAGATCAGAATCAATCGCATGATGCAATAAAAATAATACTAGGGTGTAGTTTTCACATCATATAGACAATCTTGTCCTTTTGTTTATATTTACAGCAATATTTATTCTTCATATGACTGTTTGACCTTGTATAGTTTCGGGGTCTTCTACTTATTTACAAGTAGGTACATATGTTTCATGCAGTCAGATTATATATCTTTTTCCTATTTTAGTCAACTATTAAGGTTCATCTGTTCTGTTTCTTTTATAATAGGTAATTTATTTACCTTGGGTCCAAACATCCATTTTGGTTCCCGCTGCATACCTATTTAGGTAAGCCTGTTCTACATCAGGTCCATCATTGGTGTTATTATCTTTAATATATTTTTTTCTGTATTTTATTTTTTGTTTCCTTTTAATTATATGTTGTTTACATCACCTAGTCTCGTACTGTTATTCTTTATTTCGGTTGGTATTAAGGGTCTTTTTCTTCATCACATTTTGTTTTATTTAAACTTTATTTCATCTTAAATATTCTACACACTATTATTTTGCAATTGCAGTTGCACGCATAATTTACACAGAAAATACATATGTTGTATTTAATTTTTAATTTTTGGCTTTTATCGTTACAAAGTGTTATGTATATCATAGACGCTTCTGACTCAGTGTACTAATTTTTGTGTATTCATGTCATATATATGTGTTCATTTTATTGTTTTGTTCAGGTTGCTGTGGCTGTCCTGAAGAAGGCGCTTAGAAGCCGAAACGCGCGTAGACAAAAATAAGAACTTCTCCACCATCTAGCCACTTTGTCCTAATTAGAAAGAATGAGTTTATGTTTACATGTCATTGTACTGTATGTTTGATTTTTGTATATTTAATTAATTTATATTTGTTTGTATAAATGGTTTGTCAATATGTCGTTAAATATAGTATGTCTTAGTATCCTGGATTAGACTGCTTTTATTATGAATTTATAAGAATAAAATGAATATTTTAAAATAAATGTTTAGTACACTGAGTCCGTTCATATATCAATGAGTTTGTTACAGGTCTTCGTATGACCAGTTAATTGCCTAGGTGTTTTTTGCTTCCATTTGCATTTTCCCTGCCCTAGGACTTATTGTGCTTTGCAGGGGGTCCCTTTGTATCTCAATCAACTGAATAGCTGAGGGGCCAGGGGGGCAAGTGCGATACTCAAATATGAGAAGATTTTCAGCTAGCTCAGCTTTAATCAGGGTAAGCTCGATGCAGTCCAAAGGTTCAGCGAGGGACGTGCATCTCTGAGCCCTGATAATATCTTCACGTATAACTAAGCGACAGCCCCTTAACGTGGCGAATCCAATGTATTGATTTATTAGTTAAGGACTCCTCGTTCTCAAAGCCACCCATTGGATCTAGCTTTGGGACATTAACCATAAAAACTTTTTGCACATGCGGGGAAAGGGGGAATTACTGCGGGCCTCCTCTGATCATTTGCTTGGGGACACATAACTAGTGGTAGACTTGGTAGTCTAGTACAATTGTTAGGGGCTTGAAGGGTAACTTGGTTCTGATGGTTGGCTTTAAAATTTTCAGCCTGTTTTGGCTTTGGAGTTATTAAAGTCTGCTTACATGTTGCTGAGGAGGACAAAGGGAATCGATATCCCATTGGGCCTCTTTCTTTGTGAGAGGGTGGACAAGCTTGGTTGCCATATGGACTTTGTTCATACAGGAGATATGCAGGCTGCAAGTGCTTCTGGGGTATATCCTTTGGGGATAGGAATCTGACCGTAATAATATGCTCTTCGATCATATTTCTCATGATTCCTATCTCTGACCTTAGGGAGCTAACGAGTTGGATAATGTCATGAGGTGAAGGAATTTCCTCTTCGCTAACCTCAATTGGAGTTGTGGGCAGTAATTGTAACATCTCGACCCCGGAGGCTTCAGCCATATCTGTCAAAGGTGCAAACCTATTCAAACAAGTAATGGTGGGGCCAGGTTGACTCTCGCCAGTGCTAGTAGGGGGATTATGGGGAGGATCAGTAGATTGAGAGGAAAAATCATGGGAGGAAGAATCGTTCGCCTATACTGCATCAAAAGCCAGAGATACGTCTTTATTATGTGTTAGAGTTCCTTTTCGAGAGGGCTTCCGGGAACATACCACTCCACCAGTCTAGAAAGGGAAAACCAAAGCAAACGCATGTAAATTTCAAATTTAATTTTAAATTAAAAACAATTCCATAGGCTTGCCATCATGTTTCTCCCATACATGCTTTGCCATAGCATATTGGTAGTCTTTATTTGTGATTGCTCTTAGATGTTGCAATATACGTAACTTGAGCTTGTTGATGGTACTGCCTACATATTGGATTCCGCTTTGACATTCCAAGACATACACTACAGATTGTATATATATATATCTCTCTCTCTCTACCGGCAGTGGATGTAGTCAGTGCTTATAGAAAAAAAAAAAAACACCAGCAATGCTGGTGAATAAAAGTCACGATCGCTCTACAACACGTAACTGCTCCTTTCTTACTTCCTTACTTCCTCTTCTTGCTCCCTTTGTTTCTCCTTCCTCCCTTTTTAGGTCGAGCCTGAGCCAGTGCGCATGCGCTGCTCTGCGAGGCTTCTTGTGAGGGCTCTAAACTACTTCGTGTGGGTCTGACTCCTCCCACACATAGGATTGGCTTTTGCATGTGGCTTTCAATAATGAAAGCACGCAAATGGCCAAAGGCGGGTGCATATCCCACCTTCTTTTTTGATGTTCACTCCCATGGCCTTTTGCTCTCGGGAGCGAGCAGGGGCGCGCAGGTTGGCAGCTGCATTCCTGTGGGTCAGGTTACTATCCTAGGAGGAGTAACAATACACAAACCGATCATGCAGTCTATCTGCTCTGCCTTGAGAGGGTCACGTAAAGAACGTGTGTTTTATAACATACACACTGCGTATTAGTTTATTGTCAGCCGTACACTGCAAAAAGGCACAACTGCAGTTTCGCATGAGAAGAGCTGAGTAACCCGTTACCCGCCGGGATCTTTCTAGCTGGGAGATGGTGTTTTGTATCTGCTGCTAAAGTGCATGGTGTACTGTTAGAAGTGACAAGTGCCAGGGGGCTCCTCAGCCTCCTCTTCAGGTATGCGCTGCACGCACGCACATGCCGTGAAAGATGCCCCGAGACTGGACAGTTTGAATAGTAATCCTGTATGGAGATCAGGCCCTGGGCAGGCGTCCTGTGATGCATAATGTAGCACACGCAAAACAGACCTAGAAGCAAGGACGCACTGTTCCCACCTCCAAAAGGTGAGGCGGACTTGGCAGCGTTCAAACTCGTGACCCTTAGATTGTGAATGTCGAAGCAGCGAGCATTCATCTCACTGAGCAACCGTTATTTGGCGCGCAGGGTGGCAGCTGCATTCCTCGTGGGTCAGGTTACAAAACCTCCACCTATTTCTTGCCCCCACGCGCCACTCGATGGCTTTATGTCTCTTTTAATCTTTCCATCGCTTTCTCTATTCTATTCAATGCTGCTTTATTGATTTGTTTTTTTGCTAAAGCCACTGGAATTATGCAACGACCACATTATGTGGCAGGTTTGACTTATTTATGCCACAAAGAAAGGCAAATTATGCTGCAATTATGTGGCACCTCTTTCAGTTTAAAAACAGTGTAAAACAGCAAATCACATTTCATGTGTCTCACTCGGAGCTAGTTTAAAATCCAACGAGCGGGGCCCCGCCTAAGAAGACATGCAACAAGGTTTTGCACAGCTGGCAACAGGTTTGCAAACCGGAACTGAAGCAGTGATACCAGCAGATTTTGTTTGAACCCTACTGAAAGGGCTGGGGCGGTACGGAGGCCTGCGAGGGACAGCGGACCTCCGTCCCTGCATTCACAGGCGCAAAATGCTGTTTTATAATATGGATTTCAGCCCCTGAGAGTGAAGTGAAGAGTATTGGGGGGTCATGCTTCCCCCAGTTCCCACACCCCCACATTTAAAAGTGGAAGTGGCCCTCGCGGACAGCCTACACTTTGTGAATGGACACCCCCAGTTTTAGTTGAGGGACCCAAACCCAATCAAAGATTTTCGAATCACTAGGGAGTGGGACGCCCATTTTATGCCACCTTTTCCTAACAATTCATAATATGTTTCAAAGAACGCATTGTGAGTCACAAAGACATTTGCGTCTTGTACTGAACCTTAAGTACATTGCGATTTAGGGTTGAGTAGCTATAAAGCCTGCCATTTTCCAAATTACAGATTTTACGACTACAAAACTCGTATGTACATCAAGCTCTACGTTATTTGTTTCCTGCTCAAGACAAAAATCCTTCCAACCGGGGATGTTTATACATCTTGGCCAACTGTCACCTCTTCATATGCCTGACTACAGCAATAAACAACTGAAGGTGACTGGTTTACGTTTATAAGTGTCTGTGTGCAGCACTTTTAATAACTTTTGATTCTTTTGAGCTAGAAATATTCTTTTTGTTAAAAAACTTTAAAATAATCAACAGAATTATGGATTGTGTGGTGACTGACGGGAAGTAACTTTTCATAGAAAATGCTGAAAATTAGATTTTTCCACTGGGCTTGGGGATAGCTTTATTGGCATGCTGGCTGCAAGATAGCACAGTGAGTTGATTACTCTCTGCTGACAAATTTAGTGATCTGATAGTCGCCAGTTGAAATCCTGGCTTGAAAGCCGACCGAGCCTTCCATCCTTCTGAAGTTGGTAAAGTGAGTGGTTAAAGCAACATCTGTTATTTTACAATGCTTATTTTATTTATAAATTATCACTGTGCTTTGAAACATCATGCCTCGTAGGAAACGCTCTCTATTTATGTGCAAGTATTATAGACATACACGTTATTACTGCAGGTTCCTAAGTAATGCGGTGCAGTTTTACATATGAGTGTGTGGGTATCTGTAGGCGGCACAGGCTGACGGGTGCTATGGCGACATCTCTCTTTTCCTTTGCGTCTTCACTGTCACTGCGGGCTCTCCCTTGCCTTCCCCCATGCCTCTCTCTCTCCCACCCCTCAGACCTTCCCCCTACCCCCTCACTCTCTCTCTATACCCTTTCCTTTTATGGCCCCTCTCAACGCTCTGCTTCTGTCCATCCCTCAACCCTCTCACTCCTCTGGGACTGATACAGTCTCTACCACAGCCTGATACCATCTATCTATCTATCTATCTATCTATCTATCTATCTATCTATCTATCTATCTATCTATCTATCTATCTATCACACTTTACTGACAAAACGTATGTATGTGTCTTGGCCATGCGTCTTTGAGTCTCTTAATGTCGGTTTAAGGCGTTATAAAAGGAATGCAAATCTATTCTGGTTGGCATTGATTTTATGTGGCTAGCCTAAGGCACTGCGCAATACTGTGTAACATCCAGATCAAATGTGCACAGGTGTCACGTGACACATTCAGCCGGCCATGGCTTTTAGTTCCTAGACAATAGATAGTACTTTTTATTCTGAAGCCCTTACATACTATACGTACCAGAATGGAACAAAAACATAGGACTGGCCGAGGGTGACACGCATGGCATCAATGAATTCAGTTGGGAATGGCTGGGGCAGTCTTCTTGTTCCAAGTTAAACAAAAACAAAGGTTTCCAAGTAATCAAGGAGCAGTTCCAATTAATGGAAACTCCAACCTCCTTGCACTGCAGATTGCATTCTGGGACTTACAGTTCACAGTTTAGGCATGCGAATCCTGGCCTGCAAACTGCCGATGGTTAAAATGCCATGACAGGCTGAAGGTGTCACACATGTGACACTGGATCACTAGGCGGTACACGGATTTTGTTGCTGACCTTTTTAATTTGCACCTCATAATCTCGCAAATGTTTGTTCCGTTCCTTAGCAGCATACATGTTGGCAAATCTGTTTCATTCCTTTTTCACAAGTTATGCATGGATCAGAATTTGTCTGTGCTAAAATGATATTACACACCAGAATCGTTTTATAAGTAGCTGTATCATATATTTATTGCATTACTTTCTCCATTTTGCCCTAATGGCCTGCAGCAAAGTCTGATTGCAAAAAATCACCAATAAGCTATTGCACAAGATGCAAAAGTGGTGCAGAAAAGCCTGACAATGATTTAATCCATGGCGGCACAGCACCCAGGATAATGTGCTGCATGACTAACCACTTATAAGGTCCCAAAGGCGAGTCCTATTGGCTATGCCAATGCTTGTTTCCTTTTGTTCCTCCCTCTTCCTGTCTCTGCACAACAGTCACCAAGAACTCCCGTAAGAGCTCTGTTCTCTCCCCTTTTACTCGCTTCCTTTACCTCCTTCCTCATTTGTCGCAGAGAGACATCACCGGCTCACTCGAGGAAGCTGGAAGCTCCAGAAACCGTTGTTACTGCTAGGCCGCCCTCCAACGATGAAACACAGGCAGAGGTGAGGGGAAGCTCAGATCTCAGCTGAAGCTTAAGCTGCGGTGCTCCAAAAGGCTCCCTCCGTCCAATACATAGCCCAAAAAAAAAAAAACCTCCCCGCTCCTCAGTCCCAAGAGTCAATCTCTACTTGCTGCAACTGGATCGAACTCCATTACAAGCGGAGCCGCTGCATCGCCACGAGAGATCCGCGTTCAAGAACACCAGCATATGTGTCTGCGGAGGAAGCAGGGGGTCGGGGCCGGGAGAGTCAATTCCGCAGTAGTCAGCCGCGGAACATGGGGGCAGCTGCTGCCGACCATATAACATAATATCTTGACATAGTTTGCAATTTCCATAGTGTTGTGTCCTGAGAGACACGTTCTAGTGTCTCGACAGGCACTGATTTTGTAGCCACTCCCCTATGGGAGTGGGCACACTTGCACCCCCACACGCATCCCTCACAGGCGTCACGAGTGACGTGAGCCTGCTAATAAAAGGGCCCGAGTGCACGTGCTCGTGGCCAGTTGAGTGACTATAGATACCATGTCTGTGTCAGTCCTTGTATAAGCATGTGGGCCTAAGGCCCACAACATCACATTGGTGACGAGCGGGTCTTGCCCGCGTGTGTGCAGCCGCCCCTCTACATGTGGGTGAAGGGGGGAATGCTGCCCGAGTAGAGGGCACCCCCTCCGAGGAGGCGCCGGACGCGCCCGATAGCACGGGGGGCGTGTGAAGAACCCCGGGGCAGGAAGAGGTGATTGGGAGCCCACCCCACACCTGATATGCCCGTGAAGATATGCCGGCACCCGACTGCACAAGGAACTGCGTGGTGCAGATGAGTGACCACGTGGCGAGTCCGAGAGCCGGTGGCATGCCCCTGCCACCGGCCTACTGAGGCCCAAGTAAGGAGCCGAGCGGAGCCCACCCGCATCGGCCGCGACGACCCGCCGGGCAGGAGGCGAGCCCGGTGAGTGATCGAGGGGCTGTGGTGCGTAGGGAACAGTGACCCCGAACAGCCGGAGGTCCGCGGGAGCCCACCCCGCATCTGAAGCAGAAGGTGAGCCCACGGTGGAGGATGGAGTGGAGTAGCTAACCACTCTCCTGCCCCGCGAGGAAACGGAAATCGGCCCGGGATGGAGCCAGCAGTCTCCGGCGCCAGCTCCAGCTCCAGCCCCGCGCGCAGCGTGAGTGAAATGAGGCCTACCCCCAAAAGCCAGCAGTGAGGCGGACCCACACCCCGCACTGGCGAAGGTCTGCAAGAGTGCGGCGAGCGAGAGGCGATGCAGAGTGGTGCCGGCAAGATTAAGGCCTGGCAGCCCCTGCCGTGACGACCAATCAGCAGGACGAGGATCCGCTGCTCGGCCGGGAGTGTCTGGTCGCGAGTGGTCGGGGTGAAGTGCCCGTGCAAAGAGTGAAGTTGGCACCTGGAGGCCAGCAAAAGTGAAGCGGACTGCCGGCGAGAGCAGGTGAGGGCGGCGGAAGTCTAATCCGCCTTCAAGGGAGTGTTGTAGCCCCTGCGCAGCCCATGATGTGAGAGGGCCGGCTTCGAGGGGCGGAGCGCTGAAAGCGACTGAATGCGGCTGGCGTCGCCCTGAAATAAACTGCGGAGCCCCAACCACACTGAAGGTGCTAGTGGTGCGACTGCAGGGCCCCAATAAAAGAAAAAAAAAATGAGACTACTCACTGCGTTATGCTGAATAGCCACGGAGCCCCGAGGACAGATGGTGCAGGAAACGGAGACCCAGGACAGTCCAGGTGTGTCTGCAGCTCGGTGGGCATCGGGCTGTGACGATGAAGGCAGCGCCCTCCACGAGTTGCCTACCCTTCCTCCCTCTACTCCAACGACGCTCGCGTGCACTGGATAAAAGGTAGCACCACAGAACCGAGTGAGGTTCCAGAAGGAAGGTCCCATGGTCAGCCCTGCAGCGCCATCTAGTGGCCGATTAGCGGTACTGCTCCCGCTAAACAAAATGCCCTGCAAACACTGACTGCACCCTGTGATGTCCCCAGCAGGAAACTCTGCACCCTAACCAAGCAAAAAAAAAAAAAAGAGAAAGAAAGGGTTAGCAGTGGTAGTCAGCCACCGCTCCTATAAAGAGACAGTGCCTCAGCAAGCCTGAGTGCCGGCAGTCACCCAAGGAAAAGGACTATGCAGTGTCAAGCGCCTCCAGCACTCCGCCACCGAAGCAAGTCTATGTAAAGGTCTAGCACTGCATGCATGCTGACCAGAGAAAAGAGGCCGCAGGTGGACAAGCGACATCCTTGGAAAGGAAGACAGTGCAGCACGTCCCCAATATGCAAACGCCCACCACTACCAGAGGCAAGTGAGCACGCAAGCAAAATTCCGCAGCACGACTACTATGCCAACTTCCCAGAACAGCCTCCGCATCAGGAGCGCTTCGCAAACTGCACTGGCTGCATATTGACAATCGAGCCAAGTTTAAAGCCCTCTGCTATATGCACAAAATAAATGAAGGATTAGCCCCCACTATTTAAATGCCCTAGTGCAACAATACCGCCCCTCACGTCTACTTCGCTCTTCGACTCAATTAAAATTTCAAGTACCCAGGATCAAACGAGCCAGAATGGGAGGACGATCCTTTGCCTATCTGGCTCCCTTCCTTTGGAACTCCCTTCCAATGCACCTCCGCGCGGAAAAACACCATCTTAAATTTTGCAAACAACTGAAAACCTGGCTCTTTAATCTTTAATCAATAGATTCTGTCTCGCGTGCTCCTCTCTTGTTACGTCGTGTCCATAGGCGCCGGGAAACCTCCGGGTAGCTGTGCACCATATATGAATTTAAATAAATAAATAAATAAAATAAAAGGCGCCAGCAGACACTGAATAGTAGCCCCAGCACTGCCTGACGGGGGACCAACTCAGGTCTGTCGCATTGGAGGGGTGAGACTGTTAAACCCCACAAGGAGCCTCAGGAAAGACTGATGGAGAGCGCAACCTCAGTGCCTGTCTTACGCCACAGCAAGTGAGAAGGGTGCGCCACACGCCCCTGGCGGTGAAAGACCATCACCGCAAGGAGAAAGAGCAGGCACGACCGGTGCCAGAAGAGGGCGCCCTAGCAAAGAAGAGCGCGCACTCCGAGGTGCGCGCCGCATGCACCCAGAAGCGCGCCAGCACAGGTGCACGACCAGGAGGAAAAGAGACCTCTCCAAAAGAAAGAAGCGCTGCTGGAATCAGCAGGGAGATCCTACACATCTCCACAGCAGCAACGGAGCCCGGATGGGGCCAAACGCAGCACAGTGTACTCCCTCACACTGCCGCAAGCAGGAGTCGTCAGTGATCCAAGGCTGACGAGAGGAGAGTCGTACACCACAAATGGCCAGCCGCCACCCCTAGCTCACTACTGCCCGTGGAAGCCATTCCCTGGAGAGGGAACACCCGGAGTAGGAGCTTCGCTCCCTACTGCCTGTGGAAGCCATTCCCTGGAGAGGGAACACCTGAAGTAGGAGCGTCAAGACGCCACAGCTCACCACTGCCCGTGGAATCCATTCCCTAGAGAGGGAACACCCGGAGTAGGAGCGTTGAGAAGCTGCCTGTGGAAGGAGCACCCAAGATGAGTGGCTGCTCGCCATGCAGCCGAGAAGAGCGACTGAAGGTTCGCCTGAGTGGTCCGGAGACCATTGAAGTTCAACGGCCTTGTTGGCCTTGTTAGAACATGGTGCATGTCATTGCACCCGAAGAAGAAGAACAGTGGAATTTGTGTCACCCAGAAGAGCTGGACAAACACAGGTGCGTCAAAGACAGCGAGAGGAGAAGCACGAGGACTCGTAGCACCACAAGCCAAGAACGCCTCCAAAGACACCAGACAGCCACCAAGGCGGACCGACGGCCCTGGCGACAGCACCAAGGGAGAACCACCCATAAGCCGCAGCACGCGCAAACCGCGTTGCTCCCATCGCTTCACAGTGAGACCGTCCAGCCCCGAGTGTCGGCAGTCGGAGTCGAGTGGCATCCCTGCTCCTGACCGCAAATGCCAGAGGTGTAAGAGAAGATCCAGAAGAGGCAACCATGTGGCTACGACGTCCATCCAGAAACCTCCTCTCCGAGCTGACCATCGCCACCTGTCGTCTAGGCCCAATGGCAGCTACGTCATCAGTGCCATGTGCATGACACTGCACTCAGCTAGAAGTGTGGAAGTTTAACCGGAGGGTTTACACCAAGGATCGGACAAACAGCTGAGGTCAGAAGGGGAAGTCGTGAGCGTCAGGGCCGGACGATGAAGAAACCCAAGCTACAACAGGAGTGAGTCCTGACACAGCAACAGCAAAGGAAGAGGGGGATCGCCCGAGAAGGAACTGGCAACCGCACAGCGGGAGTCCGAGAGTAAGCCGCACAGCCTGCGCGAACCGAGTCTCAAGCCTTACGTTTCTCAGTGTGTTTATCTCTCCTCCGTCATCAAAGTCCCAACAGCCCAAGAAGTCCAACTACACGAATGCAAGTGCCTCCCCAGAGAGCATGGAGGTACCTGGCCAATCCCTGCCTCAGGTGATCGACTCCAGACTAGATGCCTGCATCCATCAAGGCAAGTCGTCACCTGCTGTCGTCCGGATTCACCACACGGATGGCGATGCTACCATGCCAGTTATCAAGTGCGTCTACCGACACCATCTCGAAGACAAATGGATTGGAGTCCTACACTGTTGCCAAACTAGCCAACAAGAAACTCCGAGGCTACCCGCTAACCTGAACTGCGGCAGCGAGAGCATGTCCTGACCAAGACCCATACACCCTTGAGGTTTGTGCGAGAGACTGGCTATTGGCTCCTCGGTGGTTTGCAGCTGCCCCCAGCCGGCACACACGCAGCCCCATCGTAGCCTACCTGCAGTCCCGTGGCAAGCCCGAAGAAGGGCCTCCCCAGGCGGGAGAGCTGGAAGAGACATTGCCCCACCGACAGGTCACCGGACACAGCAAGACAGCCGAAGAGAGACTTAAGGCAATCCAGAAATAATCCCGTGAACTTTCACCATGGACTCCAACCATGATCTTGATGCACCCAGTTAATGAACTATTGTTACACACAACGCACCATCATCCAGGTCAGCGGACAGAAGCTACCTGGGACTAAGAGACATGTGTCCACTGGCCCACTACCAGAATGCAGCTGGCATCTCTAAACCGGTGTTCGTGTCCTGGGCTGCCCCGGGTTAAATTATGAGTACCCGCTGAGGTTGCCCTGCTACAGTCGGAGTCGCCAGTCCTGGTCTGCTATCTTTCGGATGCCTGACCCGAGAAGCTGATGGACCCTGTGGTGTATATTCCTTTGTTGTTTCTCCCTACAGGTTGGACTAGGGAGCCTTTGTTTTTATTAAAATTTTGGAGGAATGTTGTGTCCTGAGAGACACGTTATAGAGTCTCGACAGGCACTGATTTTGTAGCCACTCCCCTATGGGAGTGGACACACTTGCACCCCCACACGCATCCCTCACAGGCGTCACGAGCGATGTGAGCCTGCTAATAAAAGGGCCCGAGTGCACCTGCTCGTGGCCAGTTGAGTGACTATAGATACCGTGTCTGTGTCAGTCCTTGTATAAGCATGTGGGCCTAAGGCCCACAACATCACACATAGGACATACTTGTATTTTCTGGCTACATGCGAATGTAATGACTAAGGAATGTGTCTTGGAAAAACAAGAGGAAGATACACATGGCGTTAATTAAGCAAGCATGGAGATAATGAGTTAAAATAGATTAAAATAACTTCCCCGAGTCTCGCTGTTTGATTGTCCTGTTCTCCATTATCTCTCTAGACTTGAAGGTTGCAAGGGTTTGGTTTCCAAAATGTCTTATTTCAGATTATCTTCTTGAGATTTTACATTTGTCTATATTCCGATTTCAGGAAAGACAGAAAAAATACTTTAATTAATCTAAACCTTTAGTACTTACTTTGTTTGCTCTCCATTCCTTTGTTTTAGAGAGTCTCTGCCATTTTGGTAGGAAACAAACCACATCCAAATTCGTTTTAATCCTGCCCTTCAAGGATTAGTGCAGCCCGAAATGCAAGGCATTAGTTACTCTTTTCTTCTTTTTTCCTCACATTCTCATACTTAAGCCACCATTACGAACCGGCAAGTAATCAGTTTGGACTTCCCACACCGAGAATTGCAGAAACCATGGGTATTGGTAATGCCCAAGTGCAAGATTGTTTCCCAATTGTGAATCTTTTATTTGGAAACAGTGAATACCCATGGTAACTAAACCTTCCATGCCTATTTCTGCAGCTGTTCTCAAAATAACTGACACATTTTCCAATTAACCTTTCACCAAGTTTTGCCTGATGAAATGTGAATTAGTAGATAATGGAGCTGCGATTAAGCCACTGTTGTGTGCACAACGTTATATCCTTTTGTTTAAGGTCTGGATGATCTCTGACCTACGGCTTAGTCTCTCGGACATATAACCCCTGTCTTTTGCATTATGTCATATATGTCATACGCTAATACAATGCTATGCTTAATCTTTATTGTTGTGTAAAAAGACCACAGGAGGAAACCAAAGACCGAGGTTGGGCAGGGCAAAATGTTTATGGACAACAGGGTGCAATTAGGTATCATTTAAAATAAAATGGAATTACAAGATAATAGGAAACAATCTATCTAGAGATTCGATCAGTGTATCAGGCGAAGTTATAAGACGAGACCACATATGCAGGAATAGTATTTTATAAAACACATTGAAGACATTGGTAAAAAACAAAGTTAGGGTGATCACACGGTGCTAGTGAAGCGCATACGGCTATTACTTGAAAAAATCATTACAGGATGATCTGTTATCTTGTTAAACTTACTGATTTCTCTCTACAGCCATTATTTTCCACTTAAACATATGGTCTTCCTCTAGCGATCACCCTCATTTTGTGCACTTGCATACAATTTCTCATTTTCTTTCACCAATATCTCATGTAGTATTTTTTTCCTGTTCATAAAATACTATTGCTCGATATAGAGCCTCCATCTTGCGCACCTTCGGGTTCCATGAATTTGTTGAGGCCTCCGGCCGGGTTACCGCCTGCAGGTCTGTCCTTGGTACGAACAGTGCCTCCTGAACCCACTTTGAGTACAGCTCTGAGTATTCCACGCCCCACACCATGATTTAAGCTGGCTCCTGCCACATCGATGAAGGCACCAACACCTCTGCCACCGAAGGAGAACACCCAACCAATAGTTCTGTCCGACTCTGAGACTAATCTGTCTCAGACTCAACCGATGCCAAGCAGCCGGATCCCATTGAATCAGACACTAACAAGGAGACACTACCTTTTATCTTAGAGGCCTTCCTCCAGCACTCCTTCAACTCTTTAGGTCAGATTCTGAACAGAGCCACCCAAATTTTGGGGATGATGGTGATGATGGTGATTGTGGGTTCAAGTTAGTTTTCCCAACAATATGATGATGGCAATTTTTCTATGGACTGACATGAAGGCAGTGGGCTGCATACTTTCCCAGATACGGGTTAATTTCCCCCAGTGGTCCTTCTACAGAAGAGTCAGTCTCCTTCGTCATGTTGATTATGGCAGCTGAAGTCTTAAACTTACAACTGCCTTCAGTTGAAGTAAAGGCTAAAGTCCTCAAAGAGGTGCTGCTACAAGGAAAATTCTCACGAGGACCTCTGCTGACATTTAGGAGGCCCTAACTGACACTCTCATGGGCACTTGGTCCAAACGTTGCTCTTGACCGCCAGTGAAGAGACAATTAGCATGGTGCCATAGGCTTGTGTCTGGTGACCCAGCCTTTCTCATGCAGTATCCTACTCCAGAGAGCCTGGTAGAACAGGTCTCCAACAGAGAGTTAACCCCAATTCCTTCCCGATTACTCAGCCAGACAGGGAGTCAAAGAGAAAGGAGGAGTTTAAGAAGATGATGTTTTCCATTGCTAGCCTCACCCTTAGGGTAGTCAGTTCCAACTGCTTGCTTGAACAATACTCCAACGCATTATGGGAGTCTGTTGCTGAAATTTTATCTTTAGTTACAGAGGAAATCAGAGCCAATTTGGCATCGACCAGTCAGAATAGCCAGGATGCGGACAAGTATGTTGTCCACTTCTGAGCGGATATTACAGATTGCTTAGGCAGAGTGTCCAGCACAAGTCTTGTGACATGGCGCCACGCATTGATGAGATCCACTGGCTTTTCAGGTGATGTTCAAGGGTCACTCATGGATATGCCGTTCGATGCATCTCACCTCTTTAGTGAGAAGCCTGACTCCACCCTAGAGCTCTTTAAAGAAAGCAGAGCAACTACATGCTCCCTCTATCTCTCCACAGCCGTGAGGCAGTAGCCACAATAACACTTTCAACTCATTCCGGGCACAGCTTGGGGCTTTGCTTTCAGGTAACAGCAAGGTCTGCCAGCCCAACAACAGTTATCCAAATCCTTTCGAAGTCGGTGTCGGATTAGGGGATCTAGTAGGCAACTCTCAGGCCAACAGGAGCAACGAACATCCCACTCCCCAGCAGCAGTCTCTAAACCACTCTTTGTTACCCTTAGCAGCCCAAAGTCACTTCATGAGAGGCAGGATCACTCACTTTCTCCACATGTGAAAAGCAACAACATTTGACACATGGGTCTTGCAGATAGGCCAAAAGGGCTACGCCAAGCCATTCTTTTTCATCCTGCCACCAAATTCCACCTATATCAGAGTGGCTTTCGGGCCATTTGTTCATTTTACTGCAGAATATCCAGGCCTTTCTAAAGAAAGGTGCCCTAGAGGAGTCAAAAATTGGAACTCTGTGCTACTCCCACTATTTCTTAGTGCAAAAGAAGGGCAGAGGCCTTTGCTCTATTTGATATCATCCACTCCTTAACTTCTTCCTGTAGAAGCACATATTCAAGATGATCACACTGGCCCATGTTCACCCTCCCATAACATAACATGTGAATTTGTAAAGCGCATGTTCATCCAGAAGGGAATCTTGGCGCTGAATAACAGATGTTTATTGTTACCCAACTCAATGGTACTAATTTTATCGACCTCAGAAGGATGAAAGGCTGTGTGGACACCCTGGGATTTTAACCTGTGATCATGAGCTTGAATACAGGCTCCTACAATGAGCACATAAGTCCACTAAGCCACCAGACCCTCCAATATATTGAGGAGACTGGGTGGTGGTGTTGGACTTGTAGGATGCCTATTTCCATATCACTGTCCTGTAGGCCCACATGCTCTACCTTCGGTTCACGGTAGGCCATAAGCATTTTCAGTTTGCCATGCTCCCTTATTACCTCTCCAGTGCCTCTCAGGTGTTCAGCACGTTGATGGCAGTGGTGACAGCATATCATCTGAGGTTTGTAGTTCCAACCTTCCCTACCTCAACCACTGGCTGCTGAAGGCAGGCTCACCACAGTCAGTGATAGAGCACCGCCAGACAACAGCTAAGCCCCGTACATCATTGGGATTAATGATCAATGCGCTGAAGTCACACCACACTCCTTCACGGAGGCTCCCTTTTATTGGAGCCATCTAGGATGCCGTGCTTTTTCAAGCCTTTCCTTTGGAACAGCGAGTCCAGGACATCCAGACTATAATCCTGATGTTTCAGTCTCAGTTGTGTGTCTCAGCGTAAATGGCTCTGAGGCTTCTGGCACTATTGAACTTCTGCATCCTGCTCGTCGATCATGAAACATGCGATATGCAGGCCTTGCAGTGGGAACCACAATCTCAGTGGGCCAGCACCAAGGGAACCTGTCGGACTCTATCTAGCTTTCGGAACAGACTGCAAAAGATATGCAGTGGTGGCTGTTTGACCAAAATTGGACCAGCGGCAATCTCCTGACTTCTACACCCAGAGCTGATGGTGGTGACAGATGCATCGCTTCTGGGTTGGGGAAATCATCTGAGAGATGTGGGGGAGGCTGATTCAGGTCCTCATGGACAACACAAGTGCCATGTCCTACTGCAACAAGCAGTGTGGAGCGGTGTCGTGGACTCTGTGCCAAGAGGCGCTGCCTCTCTGGACCTTGCTGAATCATCAGGTCATCTCCCTGGTCATACACTACTTGGTGGGACCTTTAAACACCAGGGTAAATAAACTCAGATGGTGGTGCCTAGCGAGTCACTAAATGCAATGGCACATGGAGGTGGCACAGGATGTTGTCCACCAATGAAAGGTTTCCCAAGGAACCTCTCTCTGAGATGCAATTCCCTTGAAGTGAAGCTCGGGACTCCTGTATGCCTTCTCACTCCTACCTCTCCTGAGTTCTGAAGAAGGTCAAGAACAACCAGGCCTAAGTCATACTAGTGGCAAAGAGAGTGTGGCAACTGCAAATTCTTGGCCTGAGCATCTTTCCCCAGAGCAGGCTGCTGCTTCGAGAGGATCTTATGTCGCAACAGCGGGGTAGAGCCTGTGCAATCTACACTTTGATGCATTGAGATTGAGTGACTGCAGTTAACTACTTTCAGTCTGCTTCTTAAAGTCATGGATATCATGCAGCCGACCAAGCATCCTTCTACGAAATCTATTTACCCCGGACTCTGGGACAAGTTTGTGGCTTGGTGTGGCACCCATAGCACAGACCCATTGCAAGCTGAACTGTCGGATGTGTTACTGTTTGTTCTGTCTTTAGCCCAGCAAGGACTTGAAGTGGCACCGTTAAAGGTTACTTGTTAGCCTTTTCAGCTGTTTTGCATTTACTGGACCAAGACTCCTTGTTTAAATCTGTTGTTTTGATGCGTTTTCCAAAAGGTTTGGTCCACATGTCTCCACCTAAACCTTTTGTGATGCCACAGTGAGACCTTAACTTGTTCCTTAGGTTTCTTATGTGTTCTTGCTTTGAGCTGTTACATAGCTGTTCCTTGTGTCTACTGACCCTGAAAATGGGTTTTCCCATCAAAATAACATCTGCATTTTGTTTGAGTGACTTCAAACTCTGTCCGTTCAGCCGCCACATGCCACCATTTATCCGGACAAGCTGGTGCTCAGAATCAGAGCGTCTTTTTACCCAAAGGTTGTAAAATCTTTTCATGTTTGACAATCCATCATCCTTACAATGTTCTTTGTCCCTTACCCCTTGAAGGAGGAAGAGGGATCAATTGTGAGACCTCAAATGATCATTCAGCTTTTATATATTAACCATACTGAGGTCTTCAGGTGGACACTCAACTCTTTGTGGGATTCTCTAGGGCAAAGAAAGGGAAGGCAGTGAATAAAAGGTCCTTATCCAGGTGGAGAGTCCTTTGCATCCATATCTGCTATGTGATAGCAAAGAAGCAGCCTCCAGAAGGGTTGAGGGCCCATTCCACCAGGACAAAGGCTGCTATTGTGTTGTTGGCAAGTGGGGTACCTGTCCTGGATATCTGTAAGGCGGCAACGTGGGCATTTGTGCACACATTGGCATCGTTCTACTGTCTTGATAGCAAGGCCTGAGAGAAGGGTATTTTGGCTTATTGTTTGGTCTGAGTCATTCTGCAGACCCACCACTGTGGGAGATATTGATTTAGTATCTATTCTAAGCATAAGGGATCTGCAGTTAGAAGTGTCCATCAGGAGAACAAGATACTTACCTTTGGTAATGCTCTTTCCAGTGCATACTCTATCCAACCCCAGGTTCCTCACCATCCTTCCACCTCCCCTTTCTGTGGAATTGACTCTTTTCCATCCAAAAAGGTCCCAAGTTAAAGATATGAATACTGGCATAATTTTTTACTTTTGGGGTCTGCATGCACGGGTGTGGACAATGTCCAGAAAGAAACTGACATCAGCACGGTCGGCTGGTGCCTATATATGGCTCAGGTTGTCAATTCTGGGCACAGCGGAGTTTACACCGAGACTCATGACTCCACTTTCTGTGCGCAGGGACTATGCTCAAAATCTTCCCTATGCAGTCAGGCACCTGGGGATATTATAAAGTTGAGGAATCTGCAGTTAGAAAGAGTATCCACCAGAAAAATCATTATCAAAGGTAGGTAACCTGTTCACTTCTACCAAATAGACTCAAATGATCAACCCCATAGTCATTGGAAACTGACTTTGGGGCTGAGCTGTGGGGCATATACAGCCCTAACTAGCTCATGTTAAGCACAAATAAGTTCATAAAGGGGCTATTGAGCCTCCCTGTGTCTAGCCCACGATACCCATGTACCAGAACCCAAATATCAAACAAATAGAGCATATAGTAGTCTTGAGACCTATGCTGCATTGGATAAGATTATGGACAATGCAGGAACTGGCACATTCCAACGAGGTACTTAGGGAATTATTGGAACTTGATAGGTCTATGACCTTCCACTGGCTTCGACATGTCCAGGCTTGGATTGGCAAACTTAGTCTATTTTCATACTGGAGTGAACCCCAAATACTAACATCAAATTCAAACATTCATTGGCATAACCAATAGGTCTCTCTTTTGGGACCTTATAAGTATTTAGCCATGCAGCGCATTATCCTGGGTGCTACAACATCTACTGATACTTCACGTGCCACTGGTGAACGGCCATGTACACCCAAGGATGGGCTTCTGTGCTATTACATGTAAATATGATAAAGTCCCTTCAAAATTAAAAAAACTGTATTTCTTTAACAAAGAAGCGTTGACACTAATAGGCACATTATAGCATTGCATTGAGAAGTACTTATTTAAAGTGTTATTTTTGTACAACTGTTAGTGTTATTTTTGTACAACTGGTAGTCTGAAGTTATATATCTATGCATTGAGAACAGGACAAGGAAGGATTGATCCAGGCTGAGAGCCTTAGCAAGAACATGCGAGCATGCGCTGCACCCATCCGCCTCGCAACATTCACTACCTTATAATGAAAGCATTATAGCATGATCCGCAATAGTAACAACATGGACCTCACTGCCCAAGCAACAAAGAATGTAAGCCAAGGAACAATGATAAAGCCTTACTCTTGACAGCATTGCTCTCGTGCTAGAGGCCCCAGAAAGCGAGCACCTGCACATTCTCTCAAACCTTGTTCATTTAAAGTCAAATGGCAGCTGCTGATTGTTTCTACAGTCTACCTGAATCAGACTCCCAGGCACCCTTATTAAGGCGCGCAATCACCGTAAATGAGAAACATCAAGGCAATGAGGTGTATGAGAAATGCCTGAAGTAAAATCGAACAGGGAGGCCAAGCTTACACTAGTGAATTATCGTCATGTCGCCACCAATGCTGAAGAAAATGATTCACGTTAGATAAGGTAAGGAGAACCCAAAAAGCTTATAATATTTGTGCTATTTTCCTTATAACTGCCCCTAATGCAGAAGAGGACTTGCTGTATTCTTCTAGAAAATTGCATTGCAACCTTATGCATTCAAAGATGGCGCCGACCTCACACTACAAACTTAACTAAGATGGGGCCTCCAGTAAGCCTCCTAACCAAGTATGGCTGCCTGCAGCTGCCACAGATTTTTTTAATGGAGAAAAACACTACAGGCAAGCTAATATTTGACTTGCTCCATTTGGCTCGACAGGGCTCTGTACGACATGGGGACACCATATATAAGCCACACAAAATGTATCAAGCGCTTAATTCCCCGGCAGCAGTACAGAATCACCGGATGCTGAGTCTCCCAACCCCTGTTCCACAGCTTCAAAGTAGGCCGCTTTAGCTGTTATGCCACAACCATTGCTCTTACAGCTGCTACACAATACAATACGAACTTCAAGAGCCTCGAGGCCCGAAGTGCGCGTTCAAAGAACCTGGGGAGAATGAAAGAGGTAAGCAATGTGCCGACTTCCCCTTCGACCCTCTGTGGCTGTGCGTGCCATTGTTAAGCTAGGGCGAGTGGAGGAAGAGAAATGCCGACACTCGAACAAGAAAGTGTTTCAACAACCATCCAATATTTTGGATGTGGACTGGCCGTGCAGGCCTCACCTATTTCATACCCTTTGCTAGTGTGATGCGTGCCAGAGCACCCTTCTAGGAGGATCAGAACCTCCTGTGTGGCCTGAGCAAGAAACCATGCTGCTCAGTTGCTCAACCCCACTTGCAGCGTACCAGGCGTGCCCCAAAATGCCTGAAGGCAGAAGCAGCAACGGGTGCCACCAGGAGGCAAAAGAAAACCGCCACCAAAGGGCCTGAACTCGCAGCAAGCAATCACTGATGCCCGACATCGGCAAAACACGAGTTGTGGTGCTGAAAATACTACTTAAATCCTAACATTGAAATGTAAAATTAAATGTGCTTTGCTTAAGCACGACATGAATGCGATCTGAGAGCTTTATACAGTTATGTTCATTATGAGGTCTCTCACCTTCTTGAGCTGCTCCATCAGGGCGCTCTTGTTTCTGCCCCTGTCCAGTTGTGCTTCTTAAGGTCACCCGCAGATTGACATTGATGAGCAGGATGGGGCAGGGAGGAGAAGAAACCGGCATGGACTGATTGGGGGGCAGGGGAAGGAACAGACATGAGTGAGAGTGAGAGCTAGTCAAACACAAACCCTTGTGTGAAATGCTCTTTCAGTTTTTTAAAAATAAAGTCCATGAGCCAGTATCTATAATGGGACAAGTGGAATGCTACAGGTAATGGGGGCCTGCTCCATGGGAGGGAACAAACAATGAAAAAGGATAGACCAATGGAAAAAAACACTTGGAAGCAAGGTTTTTTAAACAGCACTGAAACTAACAAATGAAAAACAGTGGGCGGGCTGTAAGCCCACTGAGTGAATACAGCATGTCTCAAAGAGACAGCACATACGCTGCCTAGGCTCGACCTAAGAAATAATTGAAGCAGATATACTGGGAGTATGTCTTGAGCACCTTCCATCAAACCCCAGGCTAGGCAGGCTGACCACACAATTCCTTAATGTTAAGCTGAAGCCAAGCTTTGAAAAGTATTTAGGTGTTTTCCAACCCCATTTGGCGAAAATATTATACATGAAAGTCTGCTTTGAAATGCTTCAAATCAAAGCTTTTACTGCAAGGTGGAAACTGTATAATAATACAGATGATGAGTCTACTGGCACTTTAAGCATTTTGAAAACCTTGCAGATATTTTATTCTTTTGTGCGGCATAAGCCAAGTTCAGAAGGAAATGGATTTTCCCGGTCTGCCGTAACATGGGGTTTAGCAAATACTTAGAAGCTTTAAGAGTCTTAAAACATGATACAACCCTGTATGTAGTCTTTAGTTTGAGTAGATATTTTTTTAGCAATATGATTTGCAAGAGAAAAGATGGGTCTAAAATGTAAAATTGTTATGATTACACTAATTCATGGTTTTATCTTATTTTTGTTTTGTATGTGCACTGATTGAACTTTATAGAAAGAGTGCTTGTTTGTTCATGCACTGGATTGATTTTAGTTTTGTGTGATGTAGAAACGGTAAATATTCTTTTAATGGTTTTTAACCGAAATAAAAGCTACTGTGATGATGATGATGATGACTAACACTTCATACGTCTTGCCTCCCTTTTAATCTCTATTCTCACAAATGTACAGGATTAAGATGAGTTGATGGCTGAATGAATGACATCCCTGCTTCCAAATTAAATTTTAAAAAATGAGGTGCTGCACCCATGAATTTGTATAACTTTCATTTCCCTAACGGAAGCATGATTCAACATTGCAAGGCATAACCTGTCAAAGCCTGTCTTATTTGATAGTGCTCAGATAGGAGGCACAGAAGCAGTACCTGGTCAGAAATTCTGTCTGGATATAAACAAACGCCTCTGTGTTTTCTACTTTGGCAGTATCTCATATGTACTCCACCATTTAGAAATCGTCTGCCAGAATCTCTGTCCTTGTACACAAGCCTATCTCAGCATACCCAGTCGAGCACAACAGTGTACTTCCTCATCAGTGCTCTGCAAGTGAAAGAACAATCTCCAAGCTCTTCTTCAGTAATTTGTTGCTCAGAATGAAAGATAATGACTTAAGTCCTTCTGAGCCCCATCATCATCAGGACATTTTCATAGACATTTAGACAGTATTCTCTCTGGTTGCAAACAGGCACTGTAAATATAAACAAAATGCCTTTTGCCAAACCTCCTGCTCCTTCTGGAAAACATTTTACTGCTTGGTAGTAGTGTAAAGTTCTATTCTCACATATAGCAACAGTTTTCCTTGAAGCCTTTGATACTCCAGTTTGATCTGACTGGACTACGGCCTATCCGCATTTGTTTACTGTTTGATTTAGTAAGGCAACCATGCTGGAATGATGATGGCCTCAGGAAAGCCATATGGGGTCCTGGTGGATTATAATATTACAGCAAAATAGGTTAACGTGGATAAGCTTCTCTTCCAGTGTCTTTAGGTACATGGTGCTACAGACAATATTGCCATAGTTATGTCTGTGTGTTTGCTCACGCAACTTCAGCAATATGTCACAGGTTTCAAGTATCAAGTAGTCTGATTCTAAAAGAGTTTGGTGGTAGTTGATTGTCTTAAGGCTGTACCAGGATCCCATTGTGGGTAGCCTAGTGCTATATAAATATACTTCATTCATTCGTTCATTCATTCGTCTGTCGGATTATTAGTGCAATCATTCATTCCTTCATCTATGCATTCATTCATGTATTTGAACACTCAGCACTACTACAGTATGTCTTCGTGAATTAAAAATTGTAACTTGGATAACTGTATAGGAGATAATATATAGATTTGCAAACCTTTAGTTAGCATTATATTCAGTCCTTGTTTTCATGCCTACAATCGGTATGATACCCCGCCCCCCTTCCACAGTCCTCGCCGACTGGAGCTTCCTGCTCATGTGGTAGGTAAAAATATATACAGGGGAAGGACTAAAAATGTATTAATCGTAAAGGCAGCTGAAGATGCCTGTTTCCTGGTAATGGACTGTCCTTCATTAATTAATTGCTGTTGCAGCTATAAGTAATGTAGATTACTTGCAGTTGATGTACACATTTCAGTTAGCAATTGGTACAATGGAGAACAATCAGTCACTACTGAATAGATAATAGATTGCATTTAGCACCCATTGATTGCATGAGGTTAAAGTCACTGGGTTTTATGTTCTTCTTCTTCTTCACAATTCATCATCAAATTTACCTTTCTTTTGTGCTTTAACAAGTATGCCTTAATATAGATCACTTTTCCAAGTTTACAGATGCAGTTGTGGTAGCTGAGGTCACATTTTGAGGGTCATGTGTTTAAACTTGCTCTGTGTTTTATCGGTACATGTGGTTTAATTTTTACTCCTTCAATTCATAATGTATACCTTCCAAACTGTACCTTGAAATTGCCCCCTTTAAATATACTGACTACCATGCTTTTGATTTTATCTCTCAATGCATTCATTTATGATGGATCATGCTGCTGAATTTTTATTCTATGGCATTAAATAAATAATGGACCAGATTTACAAACGCTTTGGATTCGGTTTGCATTACTTTTCTAAATGCAAACCCGATGCAGAGGGTTCAGGTGGGATTTACTATCCAACGTAAATCGTGATTTGCATTGGATAGTTACCCGAAGTAACACAAAGTTGTGCAATGCACTGCCTTCCATTACTTTGCACCAAGTAGGCTTTTCATTGGTGGTGCATGGACTTTTCCATGCAACCACTCATGGAATTTGATGCAGATACCTATCTACAAAGAATTTTAGATAGGGATTTGTGTCAAAATCCTGTGCCTCCTTGAGGCTGTTGTAACAAGGAGAAATATAATGACGTCTCCTTGTTTTCCCACCTTGCATGTGTGCTTCATTGTACAGCACACATACAAAGTGGAAGAAGTCTTAAAACATAGTTTTGCTCAGGAAAGTGTCCCTTCCACTGCAAACCCTAGTCTTCAGACAATGTAGACACCCTTTAACATTGGCGCAATTCTATCTGTTTGGTTCATGGCTGCCAAAAGTACGCTAGCACAGGGAGAGAGCAGAACAGTGCCACATCTTAGTATATATGGAGCTGTTTTGCTCTCTCCCTTTCAGGCAATGCAGCACAGCAGATTTACTTACATGTTGCTTAACTTCGTGATAAATCTGGGACAATGTTTTTAGAGGGGGCGATGGTGGGAGATTCTGGCATAACAAGTTGGCTGCCATATTGAGCCTATTGTGTACTGCTTGGGACAACGTAGTTAAAGTAAACCCCTCTCTGTCTCTCTCTGGCATTCTCTTTTTCTTTATCTCTCTCTTTTACTCTTGCAATTTAGTGGCTTGACATGCACTGCACAATAAAATATAAATTACAAGGAAAGTAAAAGGATCCCTTATAACAAGTGCATTATGAATTTATTTCATTTTGAATAGAGAGAACATTCATAAAGGATGGCAAACTTATTTCAGCAAGTATCCAGCAGATGTCTCTTTAGTCAAATCTTGATGATGGCTTATGGCAGTGTAGATTGGGTTTTAACAAGGCCACTGAGTAGAGATTCGCCAAATACAACTGTATTGTATTTTATTGCAACACTTATATAGCATTTACTAAACATATGTAGGGCTTTGAAGCTCTTACCTGAATGGGCAGCATGCTGCGCCCTGTAGGGTGTGTGTGGGTTTGGAACAGTGCTGTCTTTGTTTTTGATCTTATGTGGGAAGTGTTTCCATGTCATGCGTGATGACCACCAGGTACAGCTATCATGTTAAAGGACAGAGCTCTCAGCAGTGTTGTGGATATCAGATGTCAGAGATAGGCTACAGTGTATGGTTTTCTGTAAGCTGGCAGTTTTGAGCAACTTTGCGGGTCCCCTTTATGGCATTTCTTATGATAATAGTCTGCTTAACTGGTTATTGCACTAGGTTGTCATATCTGAGATATTTCATTTAAACGTTTATGGTTCTGAGCAGGCATTGTTGGAAAGGGAAATGGTGGGGAGATCTGCTGGTATGGACTTTGTTACTATAATCCCATAGCTGATTTTCATTGTGAAATGCAAAGATGCAGTCAACGTATATTGCTAGTTGGGACCTGCAGTGGTGGACTAGCTTAGAGACCTTTGACTTAGTTGCAGTATGTGGCAGATCTTCTTCAGTTATTCCATGTCTCTTCAATTGCTGATGGCTGGTTTATGGGCTGGTACAGTACTTGGTAATGGCCCAGACCCTTACAAGATGTCTCACATGAGGGTAAGAGGATTAAACAGTATAAGGGAGTTATTATGCAGCCTGTATGAACAACAATAGGCTTCCAACAGCTGAGTGTTATGGTATAAGTATTAGTGGGGGCCAGAAGGGTTATATATGAATTGACATTTCTATATCATACCAAGGCTAAACACTGGTCAGCTTTTCATACCTTACCTTGATATGGAAAGTAGTGTGCTGGTTGGGCTGTTTTATAGCTGGTTGCTGTAAACTGTTGATTGTACTTGAAGGTGTGATTATCATTCAGGGTTCTATCTCAGGGTTTGGGATGTTGTAAATATTTTGGGCATAGCTATGTTTTCAACTCTCTTCTGATACGTATATGCTCCTGAATCCTTCAAATCTTGGCATGTAGCAAGTTCCACAGCTTGGGAGCTTGTATTGAAAAAGCAGTGCCTCCTATGAGCTTCTTAAAGTCAGGTGGTATAATGATTTGAGGTGCGTGTCTAGAGCTCAGTGTTCTGTTTTGTTTGTATTTCTCGAATTTAACTTGTATGTAGTTGATTTCTTTTCCTTAGTAGGCTCTGCGGACAATGCAGTGAGTTGAACATTGCTATTTTAGCTATAGGTAGCCAGTGGAGTGATATCAGGATTGGAGTCATGTGTTCTCTTGGGGGAAGACAGAGAAGGAGTCTTGCAGAAGAATTTTGGATTAGCTCTATTTTGCATATGATGAAATTGGGGGCACCTGGATATAGACTGTTTGCATAGTCAAACTTTGAAATTACGCGTGTCAGGAAAGCTTGTAGCTTTTGTTGGTATCCAAGGTATGGGAAGATGTGAGACGCTGTTTCCATTGTGTAGAAGGTGCTCTTGTTACCTTGTTGACATGTGGTATCAAAGATATGCCTGAGTCCAAGGTTACCCAAAGGTTTCCTACTACTCTTAATGTTGTTGGAGGGGCCTTGAGCTACTTAGACCATCATATGGTGGTAGGGTGGAAGTTTTGCCATTGTCTGCTGGTGATCCTCGCTGTCGTTCAGTGTTGCATTTTAGGTGGTTACTCATCATCCTTGTACTTATGGCAGAAGGCAGCTGTCAGGTTTTGAGTTGGAGATGCCCTTAGAGCCATCCATTTTATAATAATTTGTGTGTCATCTAAATAGTTCAAAAGGTGAGGTTGAATTATATAATCAGGTCAGATAAGAGGGTTAGTTTGATTTTAAATAATAGAGGAAATGTGATGGATCTAGAGTATTAGATCTGAAATGAAAATATGTGATGTTTTATATGACTCTTAGAAGGTTGTTGTCGCTTTTGTGTGTATCACACAAGTTTTATATTAGAGTCTGGAATGCTAGTCAAGCAATGTGCAGGTGAGATCATTGTGTGTGCAAGTCTCTTTCTGTTTACCATTTTTTTTTTTTACAAGGACTAAAGTAATATTTTTTTGGGTGTTTAGCTTTAGTTTCAGACGGGGAGGTGTATTACAATTTGCACAGTGCAATGCTGTGTGAAAGTCAGTGGTATTACACGAACACACAAAAATTGCACAGCATCATTTTTGCAATGGATTGCACACTAATGATGCCAATAGCCAAGCAAATCAAATAATCCCATGTGTACATGAAGCTAAATGTGATTATGGGTTCCACCATGGAGGAAAGTCTATCAAGCAGGATCTTGTGTGACTTGGGCGGCAGGTATTAGTCATTTTAATGTACACTGAATTCCTAAACAGCTGTTTTTGTACTCATCTCTAAATTGAACAAACATCACCACCATGTGGCATACCATCATAAGTGCTGGTGTTGACAATTAAGTGCAGGTGTAGAGAACCAGAAAACCACCAGCTCAAATTACCCACTGTAGAGGAGCAATGAGCACATCGTGATCCATTGTGTCAAGCATTGATGAGTCATACAGCACTATAAGGCATGAGTTTCCTTTGTCAAATATTGGAGGAAACCAGAAGCTATTTTTGGCTAGGCTTCTTATTTTGGTACTAATCCTTGTTCAAAGACCAGACTGAAAATGAGTTAGCAGTTGGTGTTCATTTAGTTAATCATTTCTCAAGCAATGTTGCCATGTATGGGAGACTGGTATAGGGTTGATGCAGTTTGTTTAGTAAGGACCAGCCTCAGCTTCCTTGTTGATGGGCCGCATGTGGACATTTTCCCTGTGGGTCTGGCACACTACCACTCTGGGGAGATGCATTGAGGAAGATCAGCCAGAGTGTTATAATGGCATTCTTGTGCTCTTTGGTCATGGGAGGAAGGATGGGGGTCAGCAGAATATTCCAAAGGTCTTGTCTCCTTGATGTTTTTATGAATACTTTGTAGAGAGATGGTGCTCCAATTAATTGAGATGTTTGTTGGAGGTCACAGCCGGTAGATTGTCTGTGACAGAGGTAAGAGGCCCATAACTCACAAAAAGAGAAGGACTAAAAGACACAAAAGAGAGACCCTACCATGAATTATTCTATTAATCGTTCTGTCGGTGTCTCAAACCAACCAAAAGATTTGTGTGGAAGGGGTTACAGAGGGGGAAGGGCGATAGAAGGGAAAATCAACAGATTTTTTAATACTGCCCTAACCCACTATGTAGTGGCATGCTTCATCATAGGGCTGCTTTCGACGCCCAGGTGCAGACCAAAACACTGGACGGAGCGCTGTTTTTTTTGTCAGGTGAAGAAAGAATTAGTGAGAAGTGACTACGATGTTTGGTAATCATAGTGGGGGTTTAGGAGTAGTTACTCCTCCTTTATACCCCTTATTTTGATTTTTTATCCTGTCAAGGTGGACCAAGAATAAAGGAATACAGGAGGTACCTCCCTAGGCAGTTTTATCTTTCTTCTTTTCTGCACCAGTGATCCCTTCCAGCGAAAACTTTTTCCTTTCCTCACTAATTCTTTCTTTCACCTCACAAAATAATCAACGCTCCATCCAATGTGTTGGTCTGCACCTGGGCGTCAAAAGCTGCCTTATGATGAAGCATGCCACTACATAGTGGGTGAGGGCAGTATTAAGAAATCTGTTGATTTTCCCTTCTATCCCCCTTCCCCCTCTGTATCCCCTTCCGCACACATTTTTTGGTTGGTTAGAGACACTGACAGAATGATTAATAGAATAATTCGTGGTAGGGTCTCTCTTATAGTATCTTTTAGTTCTTCTCTTTTTTGTGAGTTGTGGTACTTTCGGGAGGGGAGTCAGAGAAGGCTCACTCCCTTGTCTCTATGTTTGTGGTTTTGGACAAATGTAAGAGGGTAAGTTATTTCATAAGTGCCAAGGTTTTAATAGAGAAGTAACTGTCCTATGCTCCACAACAGGACTCATTTTCCTGCTCTGTGAGATTAAACAGCTATAGCTTTTTAGTTAAAATACTCTGTGAAGTGGTTTATAGATCTATTTAGTCTGCCTTTTAAAAAATGTATACTTGGCTTTGCACAGGAGCTTTTGGTAAGTTTGCCAGAAAGATTTACATTATGTATGGGTATCTTCTGAATGATAATTTCTCCACTTTTGCTCAGCGGATCTCTGCATTTGCCTATGCATTTTAGTGAGAAAACCAGTGCGAGGTTTTTTCTTGCTCATTATAATTTAGTAAGTGGAGAGTCGGTTGTGTCCAGTACGTGACCTAGGCTGCAGTTATATTTTTGGAGAATTACAGCAGGATCTGGGTTAGGATTATTTAAGACAGGCAAGGGAAAACATGTTATTGAATGCTTGAGGGTCAATATTTTTAGTTTTGGGTAAATTCCAGGTTCTTTTTTTAGGGGATCAGTCAGTGCAGAACAAGGGAAGCAAAGAAGAAAGGAAAAAGTATAAGTTATCAGACCAATCCACTGGAAGAGATATCAAGGTTTATACAATCTTTTTCTTCCTAATTATAAGATCAATAATGGAGCTTTTCACACCCGATTGAGATTTGAAGTGCTGGATTAAATTATTTTTGGTTAGAAATGACAGGAGGTCTAAGCCTTGCTTTTCTGCCAACATAGAATGAAATCACTGATAAAAGGGTTATGATAATAAGGGTTATAAAAGGGTTATAATAATGAGGGGAAAGGACTTGGTCAACAATAAATTGAATATATTATCACTGAATGTGTTAATTTTACATGGAGTACGATAAATGTTCCTTACTCTGCTCTTCTAGCCCTTAATTTGGGGATGCCAACGAGGAGGCACTCAAATGTGGAGAATGTTTCAGTTTCGATGATATTGCTGTTGAGGTACTCCTTATAAACAACTGATAATTCTCTTGTCGTTTATGATTGATATTACATCCAATGATATCTCCAATTATTAGTAGTGTTTCAACTATTGCTTGGCACGCTGAGTTGAGCTAGCTCTTAAGAGATGTGTTTGCTCTCCGATACTTGCCTGGGTGAAATGTGTTTACAAATTCATGAACAACTGAGTTCACTTTGAAAACATACACATTCATATATATTTTGCAGAAGGGTTTCTCTGTTAAAAAAAAATAGGTTTTTCTTCGCAGAGAAAAGTGTAAGAAATGTGTTGGGATGCTGGTGACCAGGAGAAACGTCTTGTGGCTCAAACGTTGCTTTGCAATGTTTTTATTAATTAATAATTTCTTGACATCTTGTGTTCTCGATGACAGATTTACTTAACACGGAGACAAAGGAGACGAGCCCCTCCCAGCCACAGGCACAGAGGATTCCAGTAATTACCGAACTGAGTAAGATGTGCTTGAAAAACCAAATTTACATTACTAACTGTTTGCTGCATTAATTGTGCCATGAGTAATTTACTCAGAGCGTTTAGTGGTGTGAAATGCACTAATCCGCATGGATTGGGAGAGTATGGCCAAGTACAGTCCATGGCACTGCGCTTTATTTTGTGTCCCCATTGATTGGCACATATAGGTGAAGTCTCTTTTTCTGCTAATAGCTTGGTTCACAATATAGAACATAAGGAACAAAAATGTTGGGCATGAACAAATAAAATCAGGATGACCACTAGCTCTACCATTCCTTATCCTTTTGGTCTGTACAATCTCACCAGGAATCACTATTCTGCGCTTCAATCCTTAGCCCACAGCAGGTCAACATATTGTAATTGTATTTGCATTATATAGAGCTTACTACCCCTGATGAGGCATTGAAGCTCTTTATGATGAGTACCACCCTACTCTGGACCAAAGTCTAGTAGTTAATCCAGTGATGTTGTTGGCAAACAGCAGGCTAAAACTCTTAGGGCCTCATTACCATGCAGTTCGGACCACAACTGACGGGTTGTTGGTTGCGTTCCAAACTGCATCTACTGCTGCGGTCTAACCAATGCATTAAGATGCGTGCAGTCGGAGGCAGGAGTCGGAGTGACCGACCAACGCTTTCCAACTGTCGGAAACTCTACATAATCTCTTAAAGATGGCATTTCTGCTGTCGGATTATGATGTCGGTTTCCGACAGCCTTTCTATGTAGGCTTTTCCAACATGGAATGGGTGTCAGAAAGCGACATTGGGGGCCCCTAGCAGAGCTTCTTTCCCCCCTGGCCCCTGCATCTAGGCCTGGGGGTACCTCTGGTGCACCCCTGAACATCCCTGCACCATGTGGCAGGCACCTCACGGTGCCTGCCACATGGTGCAGGGATGTTCACAAACTCCCATTTCTCAATTGGAGCTCTGCTGCAGGCGGTTTACGCCCACTGCACAAGCTCCCATTGAGAAATGGGAGTTTATGACCACACTATGTGCGGCCAGATCGTAATTCGGTGTGCAGACCGCTGACCTATGGTCAGGCGGTTCCTTCACTAAAACAGTGTTGGTCGGAGGCAATTCTGACCGACATCGTAATGAGGCCCTAAATGTTTAAATGATGTGTACACTTGGATCCACATGTTTAAGCAGTCTGCCCCAGCTTACTTTCTCAAATTGCTAGTGATCACTCTAGGCCTTCTCCCACTATAATTCTAAAACACTGCATGAAAAATTGAACTTAATTTCCTCTGAATAATTCCTCTCCTTTCTTTTTTCAGAGTGACTCCCTCCTTCCCTTCCATCCTCTGCATTCCATGTATTTCTGAATATTGACCCCTCCAATTCTCTTGGCTATCTGCCTTAATCTCTCTTATTACCATTCTGCAAATGGTTCTCACCTCATTTCACAGACTACAATTTCTTCTTCTTTAAAACCCTGCCTCTGCTACCAACAATAAGTAACCTCAGTCAGCATTTCTATTTATCTCACCAACCAGTTGCCTGGAACCACATGGACCCCACTAATGATGACACCTAACTAGTATTAAGTTTAATCTACCACAAGGAAATTGGAGTAACAGGATGGAATATTGTTTTTTTCTTTTCTGTGTTATTTGATTAAAATATGAGGTCAAACAATGCCCATTATACCATAAATCACTGAAATGTAGAATGAAAGAGAGGGTACACCTGTTAAAAGCCCAAGTGAGGGAAGCATTTTATACAGCACCAGCCAATTCACAGGAGCTGATCTGTCCTTCTGACCCTTGGGAGTCAGAATTGGATTTAAACACTTTTTCGTCACCAATATGAACCTTAAATCAGGGCCTTTTTTAATTTAGACATTTCAGTATCCAATTAAGTGGCAAGCTCCTTCTGGGTGGTCACTGCAATTAGTAGAACCCCAGCAGAAGAGGTTACATTCGTGGAATGAGATAAAGTAGCAACACACAAACATCAAAACTCTGGTGGATCAGGTCGCCCAACCCCCCCCCATGGAGGAGCGGAAATCCTTGATCACCTGGCAGAACTTTGACGTCATCTCGGAAGATGACCTCCTCAAATGCATCCGCGAAACTAAACCCTCCAAACATTCCTCCGACCCCATCCCTAGCGACATCGCCATCGATTTCTATACCTATACTCTCTCTTACTGGACCAGGCTAGTCAATCTCTTCCTCAGTCAAGGCTCCCTCCCGGTTATCCTCAAATCAGGTCAGGTCACCCCTCTTCTAAAAAAACCCTCCGCGGATGCGAACGACCTCAACAACTTCCGCCCTATCTCCAACCTCCCTTTTCTGTCGAAAATCACCGAAAAATGTGTCGCGAAACAACTTTCCTCACATATCTTGGAAAATAACCTCCTTGACGTCTTCCAGTCGGGCTTCATCCAAAATTGCAGCACTGAAACAGCCCTGCTGCATGTGATTGACGATGCGCTGCATATACTCGACGCCGAGGATTCATGTCTTCTGATTCTTCTAGACCTCTCTGCAGCCTTTGACACGGTTAATCATAGCACCCTCCTCAACACTCTTCAACAGAGAATGGGTCTGGACGGCACTGTGCTCAAATGGTTTGCCTCTTTCCTCTCGGACAGATCCCAAATGATCAAGATAGGGAACAGTCTCTCATCTCCCATGGCCGTAGGTCAGGGCGTCCCTCAAGGTTCTATCCTGGCTCCCACCTTGTTTAATCTCTACCTGGAACCTTTAGGGAACCTCCTAAGCAAATCTGGGATCCTTTACCATCTGTATGCGGACGACACGCAAATCTACCTTAAGGTGTCCTCTGCACACGATCTCTCCCTACTCAATTCTACCCTCAACTCTATTCACAACTGGATGTCAGCTCACCAACTCATTCTGAATCCCGCCAAAACTGAATTCCTCCTCCTCTCTACCTCTCTCTCACCTCCTCCTGTTCAATCTTGGATGGATCAGCTGAACCTTCTCAACAACAAACCCATCATTGTTGACAGCGCTAAATCCCTAGGTGTCATTCTCGACAAAAGACTCAACCTAATCGCCCACATCAACTCTATTGCCAAGAATGCATGGTACCAGCTGCGCCTTCTGTGGGGGATCCGTCGGTTCTTCCCGGAGAAAGACTTAAAAACCTTGGTACAATCTCTGGTTCTCTCAAGACTGGATTACTGCAATTCTCTTCTGACTGGCCTACCCAAATCCCACCTCTCCCCTCTCAAATCCATCCTCCATTCAGCAGCTCGCTTCATTTCAGGGTCTAAACGAAGCGACCACATCACTCCTATCCTGTCCTCTCTGCGATGGCTTCCGATCGAGGCAAGATCTATTTACAAAACTGCCTGCATCACACACAAAGCCTTACACACGTCCTCCCTTGTTACCTGGCGAATAAATTGAAATTGTCCGGTGGCTCTCGCCCTTCTCGCAATGCGGAAAAGCTTCTGCTTGAGCCCCCCGTCTTCAAAGAGAAAGATCGATGGCTCAATCCTTCTCGGGCAATGCGGTAAGAATCTGGAACTCGCTTCCCCCACTGCTCCGTGCCACCTCCTCTACCCGGATCTTCAAAGCTGACCTCAAGTCTCTTCTATTCCAAAGACACTTCCAGAACTAATACGTTCGGTCTTAGGCCCCTCTAGGAAGTTCGCCCGTCAGTTTAAAGTTGTACTTTTGTCTGTTCATTCCTTACTTTGTGTGTTGTGTTGGTTTTTATGTGCGTGTTCCCCCCAGGTTAAGTCCCCTGTGAAGTCACGCCCTCTCTACTACCTCTAGGAAGCTCTTCCATGATAGGAATTATGTATTCCAAGCCTATAGAAGGGCCTTCTCAGTGTGCTTTGAGTTACTGCCACTTATTACAGTATTATGCCTTTAGTGGTATTTTGTACCCCATGTATCATATATTTTGTACCCCATGTACCCCCTGCTGAATTCACGCCCTCTCTACTACCTCAAGGAAGTTCTTCCACTATAGGAAATTCTGTACTCCAAGCCTATAGAAGTGCCTTCCCAGTGTGTCATGTGTGACTGCCACTTATTGCAGCATTATACCTCCATTTGTATTTGGTATCCCTTGTTTCATGCACATCTGTCACTTTTTCCTATTGGAACTTATTCCTCTTTTTGTATTTGGTTTGTTTGTTTTTGCACAATTGTCACTTTTCTTCATGCAATGTAACGCTTGCCTTTGTATTATGCTCATTTGTATCCTCCTCCTTATGTAATGTTGCTAATCCTGTTGTGAAGCGCTCTGACACCCTCGGGTAAAGTCCGCGCTATATAAAAATGCATAAATAAATTGTAGAAGGCAACCTGCCCTCGGTCCCACCTTAAACTGAGACTTCCTGTAGGATTCAACAGAACATTGTTTAAGTTTCACAAATTATATTGTATTTTATTCCCATTCAGAAGATGGGATGAGGGTTCATGTCATGGCGGATCTACAACTTCTATTTACGTCACCTGAGTGTTTACTTTAATGTTAGCCTGGGATGGGATCCAATTACAGGTGGTTAGATGACAGTAGGGCTGTTGCATAGGTGGCTACACACTCGTTCTATAAGTCTTTGTTTCAGTTTCTTTTCAATGGACCTTCAAATGTGGCTGAATAGGTATCCTGGCATATAGGGAAGAGGGAAAAATGCAACCATTCTCATGGAAGACATGATGTGAGAAACAAAATCAAGTTGGTAAATGAAAGGGTGATTTATTGATAGGCTTCATCTTCAGATACAGAGAGCTATCGAAGTCCAATTATGTGTTAGAAGGTGCAGGAAAAGGAAACAAGATGTATACAACCGAGGAGTATATCTACAAGAACTGGTGCTCTGCTGTTTTGCTACAGCGGAGTGCCAAAAATGTTATCGGTGCGGTACGACTGTTTCTAACGTCACGTTAGCACTGTATTTACAATACAGCACTCCATGACATTAGGAAGGGGCTGCGGTCGTAAAAACTGACACTGATGTGTTCACTGTGTTGTAAGAACATTTCACGCTAATGCTGCAAAAGTGACATTTGTCCAATTAGCGGGTTGAAAAGAAGACGTAGCCATCCTACCATCACTTTTGTGCGCTTAGCGGGGGCAAAAAAACACCCGCTACGTGCACACAAAAAATTACGCTTACCTGAGAGCAGCATTGGAGCAGCCAGAAGTGAGCACCACATCAGGACAATGACTCCAGCAACACCACTACCAGCCAGGGTGACCACCCAGAGTTCCAGGGAAAGAGAAAGTTCAAGTTCAGTCAGGAGGAGAATGAGATACTAATCATGGAGATGATGGAGCTCCAATACCAGCTCTTCGTCAGCTCCAAAGTACCATTGGGGAGGAAAAAGACCTTATGGCAGACCACAGTGGACAATGTGAACAGCATTGTCAAAGTCAAGAGGATAGTCACTGAGTATAAGAGTCTCTGGTAGCATTCATTTGTGCGACATACCCTATTTTCTCCTTTGCCCTGTGCTTATGAACAAGCCAGCGAACATCTGCTGTCACTGTCCTCATTTTGACTTCGCCCTGTTCACCGTGGCCGTTTGTGGACTGTCAATGTGGCCTAGCCTCCCTAATGACATTGCAGTCATCCTCCTGATTGAAGAACTCCTCTCCTCCACATGCCCCATGACATGTTCCCCATATGGACTCTGTCTGGACATCCACTGGCTCTAAAAATCTTTTGTGGTTGCTGTGTGGAGAAGTGTGGCTCAATGGTTAGAGCGGCAGACCCTGATGCAGAGATCTGGCCCGGGACCAGGGTTCAATTCCCGCCTCGGCGGGTCTTGGGCTCAATTTCCTCAGACCTGATAATTCTCGCCTCGGTGCCTATTCTAATCATGGGTCCCACTCTGCAACTCTGGGCAATAGCTTGCTTAATCTCCACAACGGCCCCAACAGCGCTGGGATGCCTGGCTTCACCTTGGGGGTGCCCAGGAGTGGACATTTCACAGGGAAAAGCCAGGAAGGGTTCCACAGCGGTATGCGTACAGCGCCAGGACACCCCTTTGGGGGTATAAGTGCGCTTTACAAGTACAAATTTCATTTCATTTCATTTCCAATGAACTTTACCTGTGAGCCACTTCAAAATTTGAACATTTAAATAAATGCACTTGAAACTACCTGTGTGTTGTCTGTCTGTAGGAGTCAGGACCAGGTTCACCATTGGCCATTCTGTGAGGCAAACACATCAACTACTTGTCAAATGCACATGTTTTTTGTGGAGTCAGTGACAATGCTATGCTAAGTGTGTAACATATTTGGTGGCCACTATTTGTGTGTTGACTTTCTAGTGGTTAATCAAGCTAGCAAGCATGAAGTTCAACCAGTGTCATGCAGTCAATGTTAATGGTGATTTAAGTCACCCCATAAGTGCTGTGTCCACCCATGGTTACTAGCAAGTATACAACAATAGGCTGACAAGTAAATGCTGCAAGTGTGAGTAGGTACGGGGCAGCAATCAGTGTGTGAGTCCAGAAACCTACTAATTGGGCAAATGTTTTTGACCACAACATCCCTCCAAGGCATGTTGCATTACATACTCTCACAGAGATATTGTATGTGAACATATGATTTGCATTGTGTACTATTTCCATCATGATTGCCACGTCCACTGCTCAACAATGTCTGATAGTTAGATACTGTAAAGTCATGGCCAATGAGACAGATCCCTGTCCGTGGGTAAGACACCTACACACTCAAGTCGCCAAACACTGCTAGCAAAGACATATGCATGTATATAACATTACCTGAGCATACATGCTAATTCCCACACAGTACATCATGACGTAGACCTGTATGTAGCAAACAATGACATTTAATGTCAATCGAAAAGTAAAAAAAATATAATACAACCTACCCTATACTAACTAACTATTCTAACCTAACCTACACTATCTTCTACTACCTACTATCTAAAACTACCTTAACTTAACCTACCTTACTCCCTCCGGAGACGGCGTCCATGGACCACGGAGGTGCGGGCCCCCCGCCGCTTGCCACCCAGGGGAACCACAATGATCACTCTCATCGCTTTGATGAATTATTAGCGGCGATACTGGATATAAAAACCACCTTGGGCGAGAAAATTGACTCTCTTAGTGTCGATATGGGTTTCCTGTGTGAGGACCACAAGAAACTCAAGGGGCGAGTCGATGAAACTGAATCTGTTTCATCGACTCCAGCAGGAGGTGGATTATCTCACGGCGAACGTGGAGGATCAGGAGGGGCGCTCGCACCGCAATAATGTACGCCTCGTGGGTCTTCCCGAGCGGGCGGAGGGTCCCAGCATGGAACTCTTCCTGGAGGAATGGTTCTCACGTGACGTCCTGCAGGGAAAAGCCTCACATTTTTTCTCTATCGAGCGAGCGCATAAGGTCACGGGGGGCCCCCCGCACCCGGGTGCTTTCCCTCGCCCGGTGGTGGCCAGATTCTTCAATTATCGTGACAGGGACCATGTGCTGCAGGTCACCAGGACTAGGGGTTCTTGGCAGGTCGACAACGCTACAGTCCATATCTACCCGGACTACACCCTGGCCGTGCAGCGCCGCCTCTCCTCCTACTTGGAGGCTAAGAAGTGCCTGAGAGACCATGATATCCAATACTCCCTACAGTATCCTGCACGTCTCTGTATTCGTCACAAGGAGGGCACGGTCTTCTGCAACACGCCCGAAGAGGCGTCGGCTTGGATTGACCGGCAGGGTATGGCGCATGATCCTCCTACGCCACAGGTGGGCTCGGCGCGGCCACGGACCCTAATGGGGGCCGGGGCGGGAATCGGACACAGCGCCCGACGCAGACACAGGTTGCGCAGGAATGGGCACAGGCCGTCAGATCGGTGGAACAGCTGGGTTCTACTACCTCATCTCCTCGACGGGACTCGGACCCCGATGCCCAGATAGACCGCACACTACAACTCACGGACTCACAGCTTGAGGCATTGGCGGGGGTGGCCCGGCCCTCACCCCGCAAACGGCAGATGCGCTAGGTTGAAGACATTGAGGCTGGGTCTGTTCTTCTCTGATATGTGGACGGACGCCCCGGCACATGCCCGGTGAGGGCCGGACAGATTCATGGGCGGCGGAATGGACGCTGCCCACGAACTTTGCGATACCCTCCCCAACGAGCGATAAGTAGCTGATACAGCAACTCACCTGGTTTCTTTTCTATTATATGTTTTGATTTGTGTGTTTTTGAATTTGCAGTTTAGTGCGAATGGCCCATTGCCCGTTGGTGACCAGGCCTGGGGTGGGAAGTTGGGGTATTTTTGATGGTTTTGTTTTTCTTCTTTCATGTCTACACTTCACGAGATCTGATGCCGAAACATGTCTGGGTCCGATAGTCTGGGACTGTGAGTGTACTGATGGGAGTATGGGCTGTCACCTACTGGGCGGATCTTTGCAAAGATCTTCTACACATCTACGTAGATGGCTCTCGGGGATTGCTCCTTTCTGACCTGGAATGTGAGGGGGCTGGCGGGATGCGCCAAGCGTCATAAGGTGTACCAATATCTACGCAGTCACAAGATCACGATAGCGTTGCTCCAGGAGACACATCTCACAACATAGACACTAGCGTCGCTCCGCAAGCGTTGGCGGGATACGGTCCTGGGTACGATGTACTCAGGCTACGCCAGGAGGGCGCTTATTTGGGTAGCTCCTGGGACTCCTCTTCAAATCACGCATTCCAGGGTGGACCCGCAGGGCCGTTATGCTACCATGGAGGGCGTGCTGAATGGTTCCCCCTTGGCGCAGGTCTCCTTGTATGCCCCGAACTCGGGTCAATCCCACTTCTTGCGACTGCTTATACCCTCGCTGCTTGCGGACCCCACGGTCCCCACATACTGGGGGGGTGATTTTAATGGGGTGTGGGATCTCATCCTGGATCGCTCCCGCCCCCCTCTCACAGGGGCGCAATCCATCACACTAGCACACCACATGCTGGAATGGGCGTCTCACCTGCAGGTACATGATGTATGGCGCAGATTACATCCACAGACGCGCGTATACTCTCATTACTCGGCCCTCCATGATCTACATACGCGGATCGACCAGGTGTTTTGCTCGGACAATGCTCTACATAATGTGGTACATGCTGAGTATCTAGCGCGCGCGCTTTCAGACCATACACCCTTACAACTGACCCTGACCTGGGGTACTCAACGTCCTGCGATCTCAACTTGGCGCTTGCCTGGGGCAGCGCTCGCTGACTCTTCCTATCGGACCACCTTGTTGGAGTCCATCACCTCCTACTTTGAGGAGAATGAGGAGACTGCCTCATCGGTGGGAGTGGAGTGGGATGCCTTTAAGTCTGTTCTACGGGGCCATGCCATCAAGACCACGTATGGGGCTCGTAGGGCCCTGACTACGACGCTTGCCGCACATGAGTCTGCGATCCAGAGTTATGAGCAGCGTATTCCATCTGATCCCCTGCTTGCCCCCTCCCTCGCCCAGGCTCGATTGACGTATAAGAACGTGATGGACGACCTGTGTGCCTTGGATTACAGAACGTATTTGGCGCGTAAGCACGGAGAGGGAGACAAGGCCGGGAAGCTCCTGGCGTGGCTCCTCCGATCCGACACTTCCCAGCCTCCCATTACTACTATATACACGAGTGCTGGGGCCCTAGTGAACACACAGGCTGCTATCAATCTCTCCTTTAATGAATACTAGACTACGTTGTATGCAACCCCGGCCCCGCATGACCCTGTTCGCATTCGGGAATTCTTGGAGGGAGTGCAGCTCCCACAGATCACCCCGGCCCACCGAGATGCTTTGGAACAGCCCATTGCGCAGAATGAGATCGCGGATGCCATCCGGCAGCTGGCGGCGGGCAAGACGCCGGGGACGAATGGGTGGCCGGCTGAATTTTATTGTACCTTCTCTCCACAGCTAACACCTAGGCTGGCCAGGGTGTATGCTGAGGCCTTTGAGACGGGTGAGTTACCGCCCACTATGAGAGAGGCGACATTGGTTATCTTACCTAAACCGGGCCGGGACCCCCTTTTAATGGCCTCTTATCGTCCCCTGTCGATGCTCAACGTCGATTATAAGAACCTGGGGAAACACTGGCTAACCGACTACTTGTTACTGTCCCTCTGCTGGTCCATGAGGACCAGAATGGTTTCATTCCAGGTCGCAGTACGGGGCTGAATTTACGGCAGTTATTGACGCTCCTGGAGTGGGCGCGGGGTGGGGGGGAGCAGCCTTGGATTGCCTCACTGGATATAGAAAAGGCGTTTGACACCTTAAGCTGGGCTTACCTTGAGGCGACCCTGACAGGGTTTGGTATGGGTCCCCACTTCCTGCAATGGATACGACTATTATACTGTGGGCCTCAGGCTAGGGTCACACTTACTCACCGCTTTTATCGATAGCAAGGGGCACACGACCGGGCTGCCCCCTATCACCGATCCTTTTTGCCCTGGCCATGAAGCTGTTAGCATGTAAATTGCGGTTACGGGTAAGGGACTGCGGTATAAGGGTCGATCAACGGTGGTACATTGTCTCGTTGTACGCCGATGATGCGCTGATTTATCTCTGCGGCGAGACCGGGATTTTACAGTCCATCATGGCTCTTTTAAATGATCACGCGGGCGTGTCTGGACTCCAGGTTAACTGGGAGAAATCGGTGGTGTTTCCAATGACACCAATGACACCAGTGCAAAGACATCTAGCGCCGCTTACTCCGCTGAAGTGGGCGTTAGACACCTTTAAATACTTGGGGGTACATATTTACCCTTTGGGATCGGATACGGTAGATGGGAACCTGGGCCGAGCTATCACGCGAGCGCGTACGACCCTCCCGTTTTGGACGGGCCTTCCTTTGTCCCCAATGGGCCGGGTAGCAATATCCAAGATGTTAGTTCTTCCCCGTCTCTTATATCTTTTCTGCGTACTTCCGTATCGCCTGCCCCGGAAACTCTTCCGAGACCTGGAATCCCTGTGGTATCACTGATATGGCGTCCCTCGCGGGCCCGGGTGGCCCTACATAAATTATACTTGCCACTGTCGGACAGCGGTCGGGGTGCGCCAAATTATGAACGGTACTATGCAGCGGCACAACTACAGTGGCCGATGCGGTGGCTCGCCAAAAGCAACCTCACTGAGTTGACTACTGGTGCCGTGACCTGGGATGTCCCGATGCTCTTGGAGTGGCTCTCGGGAACGGCTACGCCGACCCAGAGGCGACAAGGCTACTTATTAATGACTGCAGCCAGAAGGCACTGGGCTAGATACGTGGGCCAGAAGGCACAGGGGCCGACCGCCGCCTTACGCTCCTAGTCTACCCTTGGAATTGTTCCCTGGCACGTACTCATGCCATGGACGTCCGGAGTTGGGGGCGTGGAGGAAGAGTGGGCTGGACACGTGGGGGGATCTGTTCACTGACTCGCAGTTGTTGACGTTTGAGGGCCTAGTGGACACATATGGGGTGCCACAGGGCTCCTTTTTACTACATGCCCTACTGACTCGCCTGTCCTTGCAGTCCTGGGATGCTGACGGGGTGGAACCAGTTACTTCGCATTTACTGCACACCCTGCTTACACATGGCTGCGGGCGTCAAGCCATAACAGCAATATACACCTCCATTAGATTAGATGATCCTCCTGCATTGCTTACGCTGCGAGCGTATTGGGATGGCGAACTGTCTATTACCCTGTCAGAAAAACAATGGCAACAATGTCTTACCCACCCCAAAATTATCTCGACTAACGCCAGGGTGAAATATACTCAATTTAACTATCTTCACGATACATACCTCACCCCTCACAGACTGGCACGCATGTACCCTACTGCCATGGACATCTGCCCTAGATGCAGACAGCAGGGAGCTACTTTTACCCACATGGTTTGGACTTGCACCACCATTCGCGTATTTTGGCAGGAGGTGGCTGCTGTGCTTACAGCGGCGACAGATGCGCGGGTGGAGGTGGAACCCCTCCACTTTTTGTTGGGAGTTGCGAGACGTAACTCGACTCGCAAAAGTGTGAATACATTTCTGGACCTCGCTCTGGGTTTGGCTAAACGAAGGATTGCCATGGCCTGGAAGGCGCAGGCGGGCCCCGGGATTACTGTGTGGCTGTTGGATCTGCGGAGGGCACTGGTTTCGGAATGCATAAATCAGCGCGAGGCTGAGGCACGGGCGCCACTTCCCCCGAGGCAAACTCCTGTGCAGTGGCAGGGATTTTTAACGGTGATCGAGGCCAGAGCTGCTGCGGCCGTTCCTCCTCCCTGACTTTTCCCCCGCATTAATGGGGGTGCGAGGTTGCTTGCCTCCCTGCTTGTCGTGCTGCCCCCCTCTCCGGCCTCAGCGCGTCCACTCCCCCCCCCTCCTCGTCCATCTACTCCTATGTTCACCCCCGAGGTGCACGACATACCAACACACATCCCATCATGTCCCTGTGTTTACATCTACGTCACTTTCTGTCACACCAGATTGGTAATTGTGGTTGTTATATATATGAGATCGGCTCTTGTTCTCTTATTCAGGTCATATGTGAATTTTTATCTTCTTTTTCTCCTTTTCTCGATTGTTGAGCTTTTTGTGTCCAAATTCATATTGTCTCTTTCAGAGGTATGCGATATATTACGGGACTGGATTTGTGGAGCAATGCCCTGATTCTCTTTTTGTAAAATTTGTAGTCACTTACTTATGTTTGGTTGTGCGGCGCTGCGGAGTGAAGCAGTGAGCCGCCCTGCCCAGTAGTCATGGAAATGCTAATAGATTTAGAGTTTCCTTCTGCCCCTACCTAAGCCATTCGATGTTCTTGTAATTTGTATTGTCCATAGTATATTCCGATTATTATGCAAATGCTCTGGATGTCACTTTGCTAAAATCAATAATCATCATTTAAAAAAAAAAAAAACTTAACCTACCTTACTCTACACATTTAGCATGACATGAAAAACAACAACCCCCATCCCCCTTTAGACATGTCTTCACACAAGGACAACAGGAAATACACCTAAACATCAACTACAAACATATAAAATCCTAAACAATCATGTTTGGCATCTGAAGAAGGCATTAGCTGAAACGCGTCATGCCAAAGAGACACAATAAACCTACCTGTGTAAGAGCCGCTGTGTTCCCTGTTGTTTCTACAAGGAGGCGACTTTGGTGAATATATATATATATATATATATATATATATATATATATATATATATATATATATATATATATTCATGTGGCGCGCAGCTGTAGCGTCAACCTGAGCACCACCTGCGATAAGGCGCTGAACGGCAGAACCGCTTATGAGGAGTGGAAGCGTAGCAGCAACTGTTTAGCTCCCGGACCTGACACTGTGGCAAGCCGGATGGATGAGGCTCAAGGTGCTTGTGGCTGCACCGTGAAAACTACGAACTCGGTAGCAAGATATGCGGGCACTTGGGATGTAGCCTAACTGAAGGCTTGCTCGCATTTTTGAAGGATTCCGGAGCAGGGCTCTGCTCAATGGCAGAGAAGCGGAGGGTGAGTGGCTCCTACAAAGGAAAGAGAACGAAAAATCTTGTGCGGTGTTTTTTATTTAAGAACTCTCAATGTGTCTGCTCGTGCACACTTTGGATATCAGCAATACTCACCGTGCAGGCTGGGTGTATTACCGTCTACCATGACGCCAGCTTGAAATGAAATGGACGATGATTTTTGCTCTTCATTTTTACAGAAATGAAAGTTTTACAATGCACTGAAATTTTTTGTGGCAAACACGTTTTTAAACCAGATTGACAAAGGCAGGGAATGCCGAAACGCGTCACTGGGAGACAGCTGCCTAATAAAAGTTCTTAACCCCACCCTCCCTTGAGTGACAGGACTCTTTTTGCAAAGTTGAAGGAGGTTCCCTTTAATATATATATATATATATATATATATATATATATATATATATATATATATATATATATGTATATATATATATATATATATATATATATATATATGGTCCACAGTTACCAACAGGACAGCACTGCATGCAATTGGTTAAACTTATCTAAAGGTTTTACCAAGTGCAATTCATGCAAAGCATGTAAAAATAGTAGAAATCGCAGTAGCTATAAGGATGAGCAAGGAAAAATAAAAAAGATTAATAAACATATTACATGCACCAGTGACTTCACCATATATGTAAAAGAGTGTCCTTGTGGCATCAAGTATGTGAGCAGCACTAAGCTGCAACTGAAACTCAGGATTCTCCAGCACATGCGAGCAATGTCAAATGGGGATTTAAATTATCCTGTGGCCAGACATTTCCACGAAAAACATACCAGCAACAGTTATTTGTTGCAATTTTTTGGCATAGACAGGGCCCTACAACACTCGAGGGGTGGAGACAGAGAAAAACATCTACGCACCCTTGAATCAAGATATATAATTGATCTTGATACCAAGATACCAAATGGATTAAACAGTGGGGAGGAGTTAGCAACCCACCTAGGATAATATCCGGGTCTCGAATGGATTAAACAGTGGGGAGGAGTTAGCAACCCACCTAGGATAATATCCGGGTCTCGATTACTTACGCTTCCATTTAGATAAAAATCTATGAAACATAGCATATATACTGATGTTTCTCTTTGGGTAGATACGATGCTCTCAATGAATTCCAGTCCGGATTTTATTTTAAAATCACACATCTTTCACGTTACTCACTGTATCACTTTTTTATTGATAAGGGTTCGGTGTGTCTGGGATCAAAACATGATTGCAGCACTTCTTCGCAGTGTTGTCATTAGACATAGTTGATGGTGATCATTACCTCCGCAAAGTATCATAGGAACTTATCCTGCTGAATTGTTCTACAAATAGAGGAATTCCATATTTACACTTGTATTTGATATAATAATTTGATCTATCCATTACCCACGCGGGTACCTTGCAATTGTTTATGGAATTCGACACAGGATAACTCTTTAAGCGTAGAATCTGAGCCTTCTTGATTATTGCACGTTATTATATCTTGCACACTTAAGGTATAACCCTCTGCCTTTAGGTCAATTACGAACAATTTTGAATGTATATAACTTTATTGTTCATCGCAGACACTCTCGACGTGGCTGAAACAAGTTTTTAATATCATACGTATATGAATGATTCATCATAATAATGAAATACAATTATTTGATAAATTGTATCCCCTTAAATCTGCAAATGGATATTGCGAAAATGTACTGTATCACGTTGTTTTAAAATCATGCAACTTTATTGAAAAGTTTGGACAACATGAGATTTTGAATTAAGATGTATCATGATCAATTCTCAGTGACAGTAATTTGATATTTTGGGGAACACACAGGTATATATGATATGCAGTGGAGTCAATTTACTGATAATAAGAACTCAGTTTGACAAGTAATTTTGTTTGAATGTATATACGATATAGGAACATATTTCTTCCCTTTCTATAAACCATTGGGATTATTTCTAGAGGCATTGGGGCACTTGATTTTCACTCGAAAAGGCTTTTTGCCGAAATGCGTCGTCTTTGTGCATGAATAAACATTTATGCTGTCTGGAGGTGTGCCGCAGTATTTATTCTTGGAGTTCCAGGAATTATCTAAAAAGTCATTAATTAAGACGGTTGCTGCCGCCGTTGCAGGCACTGGTACCGTGGGAGGAGAAACGACAAGGAGCAGCATACCACTGCAAAGAAACAAATAATAAAAAAAATGAGATATATATATATCTGAGGTCTTGGATATTCAAATGTTCCTTAGTGGATATCACCATTCACTCTCCTTAATGCTTTTAAAACCAAAGTGGTACTGTGTGACTTGGGGTTGTTAAGTCCTGCTGTTTATCACCTTGCGAACTCACACGCTGTTCCACTAAGGAACATTTGAATATCCAAGACCTCAGATACCATAATGCACTGGGCAGACACGCCCACAGGGCGGAACATTTAAAGATCGCAGGAGCGAGTTACTTCTTACCGCTGCACTCCACGTAGCCATTCCTGTGAAGAAGGGCGAGAGGACGCCCGAAACGCATTGGAACTAATGGCAGATTGAATATTATTTTCTGTGTCCGTGAAGCTGTTTTGAAGTGCTGCCTTGCGAATAAAGCAATTAACACACGCCGAGTGAGGAGTCTTCAATGGGGAGCTTTTTCGATTGGCATATATGGCGGCCCGCTCTGGTCACGAAGACACCCCCTGCAGAAGTGCGGGTCCGGTGTTGTCACGTATGCAGCACCGAAGGAATGGCGTGTGAGTTCGCAAGGTGATAAACAGCAGGACTTAACAACCCCAAGTCACACAGTACCACTTTGGTTGTAAAAGCATTAAGGAGAGTGAATGGCGATATCCACTAAGGAACATTTGAATATCCAAGACCTCAGATACCATAATGCACTGGGCAGACACGCCCACAGGGCGGAACATTTAAAGATCGCAGGAGCGAGTTACTTCTTACCGCTGCACTCCACGTAGCCATTCCTGTGAAGAAGGGCGAGAGGACGCCAGCAACGCGTTGGAACTAATGGCAGATTGAATATTATTTTCTGTGTCCGTGAGGCTGTTTTGAAGTGCTGCCTTGCGAATAAAGCAATTAACACACGCCGAGTGAGGAGTCTTCAATGGGGAGCTTTTTCGATTGGCATATATGGCGGCCTGCTCTGGTCGCGAAGACACCCCCCTGCGGAAGAGCAGGTCCGGTGTTGTCACGTATGCAGCACCGAAGGAACGGGGTGTGAGTTTGCAAGGTGATAAACAGCAGGACTTAACAACCCCAAGTCACACAGTACCACTTTGGTTTTAAAAGCATTAATGAGAGTGAATGGCGATATCCACTAAGGAACATTTGAATATCCAAGACCTCAGATACCATAATGCACTCGGCAGACACGCCCACAGGGCGGAACATTTAAAGATCGCAGGAGCGAGTTACTTCTTACCGCTGCACTCCACGTAGCCATTCCTGTGAAGAAGGGCGAGAGGACGCCCAAAACGCATTGGAACTAACGGCAGATTGAATATTATTTTCTGTGTCCGTGAGGCTGTTTTGAAGTGCTGCCTTGCGAATAAAGCAATTAACACACGCCGAGTGAGGAGTCTTCAATGGCGAGCTTTTTTCGATTGGCATATATGGCGGCCCGCTCTGGTCGCAAAGACACCCCCCTACGGAAGTGCGTGTCTGGTGTTGTCACGTATGCAGCCCCGAAGGAACGGCGTGTGAGTTCGCAAGTTAATAAACAGCAGGACTTAACAACCCCAAGTCACACAGTACCACTTTGGTTTTAAAAGAATTAAGGAGAGTGAATGGCGATATCCACTAAGGAACATTTGAATATCCAAGACCTCAGATACCATAATGCACTGGGCAGACACGCCCACAGGGCGGAACATTTAAAGATCGCAGGAGCGAGTTACTTCTTACCGCTGCACTCCACGTAGCCATTCCTGTGAAGAAGGGCGAGAGGACGCCCGAAACGCATTGGAACTAATGGCAGATTGAATATTATTTTCTGTGTCCGTGAAGCTGTTTTGAAGTGCTGCCTTGCGAATAAAGCAATTAACACACGCCGAGTGAGGAGTCTTCAATGGGGAGCTTTTTTCGATTGGCATATATGGCGGCCCGCTCTGGTCACGAAGACACCCCCTGCAGAAGTGCGGGTCCGGTGTTGTCACGTATGCAGCACCGAAGGAATGGCGTGTGAGTTCGCAAGGTGATAAACAGCAGGACTTAACAACCCCAAGTCACACAGTACCACTTTGGTTGTAAAAGCATTAAGGAGAGTGAATGGCGATATCCACTAAGGAACATTTGAATATCCAAGACCTCAGATACCATAATGCACTGGGCAGACACGCCCACAGGGCGGAACATTTAAAGATCGCAGGAGCGAGTTACTTCTTACCGCTGCACTCCACGTAGCCATTCCTGTGAAGAAGGGCGAGAGGACGCCCGAAACGCGTTGGAACTAATGGCAGATTGAATATTATTTTCTGTGTCCGTGAGGCTGTTTTGAAGTGCTGCCTTGCGAATAAAGCAATTAACACACGCCGAGTGAGGAGTCTTCAATGGGGAGCTTTTTTCGATTGGCATATATGGCGGCCCGCTCTGGTCGCGAAGATACCCCCCTGCGGAAGTGCGGGTCCGGTGTTGTCACGTATGCAGCACCGAAGGAATGGCGTGTGAGTTCGCAAGGTGATAAACAGCAGGACTTAACAACCCCAAGTCACACAGTACCACTTTGGTTTTAAAAGCATTAAGGAGAGTGAATGGCGGTATCCACTAAGGAACATTTGAATATCCAAGACCTCAGATACCATAATGCACTGGGCAGACACGCCCACAGAGTGGAACATTTAAAGATCGCAGGAGTGAGTTACTTCTTACCGCTGCACTCCACGTAGCCCTTCCTGTGAAGAAGGGCGAGAGGACGCCCGAAACGCGTTGGAACTAATGGCAGATTGAATATTATTTTCTGTGTCCATGAGGCTGTTTTGAAGTGCTGCCTTGCGAATAATGCAATTAACAGACGCTGAGTGAGGAGTCTTCAATGGGGAGCTTTTTTCGATTGGCATATATGGCGGCCCGCTCTGGTCGCGAAGACACTCCCCTGCGGAAGTGCGGGTCCGGTGTTGTCACTTATGCAGCACCGAAGGAACGGCGTGTGAGTTCGCAAGGTGATAAACAGCAGAACTTGACAACCCCAAGTCACACAGTACCACTTTGGTTTTAAAAGCATTAAGGAGGGTGAATGGCGATATCCACTAAGGAACATTTGAATATCCAAGACCTCAGATACCATAATGCACTGGGCAGACACGCCCACAGGGCGGAACATTTAAAGATCGCAGGAGCGAGTTACTTCTTACCGCTGCACTCCACGTAGCCATTCCTGTAAAGAAGGGCAAGAGGACGCCCGAAACGTGTTGGAACTAATGGCAGATTGAATATTATTTTCTGTGTCCGTGAGGCTGTTTTGAAGTGCTGCCTTGCGAATAAAGCAATTAATAAACGCCGAGTGAAGAGTCTTCAATGGGGAGCTTTTTTCGATTGGCATGTATATATATATATATATATATATATATATATATATATATATATATATATATATATATATATATATATATATATATATATTCAACCAGAAGCGGTCCTTCCGGACTGCTGGGACCCCTGGAGAGTGGCGCACACACCGGCGGAGCACACCGGTAATCCAATTCCCAAGTCTAACAAAAGTCAGCGCGCTCTCAGTAACACACAACTCCGTCAGATTACCAAACCACCGTTTATTCCACAATGCGTTTCAATTCCGTAGAACCTTGATCACGTGATCAAGGATCTACGGCATCGAAACGCGTTGTGGACAAACGATGGTTTGGTAATCTGACGGAGTTGTGTGTTACTGAGAGCGCGCTGACTTTTGTTAGACTGGGGATATATATATATATATATATATATATTCACTGAAAAAACCATAGGTTTTAGGGAAAGTTATAGTTAGTTGGACATTGCACTCGTACAAAACCCGTGAAATTCCCCGTTATAGTTAGTTCAGCTAACTATAACTCGCGCCCTGCAATGCACTGCTGATGACGTCACATATTACATCACTCATGACATGGTCAGTGACATCACTGATGACATCACTGATGACATCTCAAATGACATCACTGATGACATCATCCATGTGAGAATTTAATGCATCTTCTCACACCCTAATATAACTTTTGATACACCCAATCTAAATTACAGACTGCCATTCTCAAAACCATACACACTCCAATACCAATATGTACATACCCACTCACTGATTCTTAGGTCTACACACACACATCTACTCACTCACCCGTACAGTCACTCATACTTACAGTCACTCAGTAGTTGGCCCCCAGGGACCCTCAGGATTGAAGGGGATTTAATTCCCCATCTTAAAACGCGCCACGGGGCCTGTTTGCACACATGTTACCTGAAGCCCCGCCCCCTCCCTTCACCACTGTGCAAACGCGCCCCGTGGCGCGTTTTAAGTTGGGGGATTAAGTCCCCTTGAATCCTGAGGGTCCCTGGAGTCCAACTAGCCCACCATGTACTTCTAAAAGCGCCACATAGCTGCGTTGCAGAGAGGTGTAAAAGGGGCGTGGCCTCTGTACACCTCTCTGCAACGCAGCCCCTGACGCATACTGGAGGTTCCTGGTGGGCTAGTTGGCCCTCAGGGACCCCCAGTATTCAAGGGGAATTACTTCCCCTTCTTAAAACGCGCCAGGGGCGCGTTTGCAGAGTACTGCAGGGAGGGGGGCGGGGCCTCCGGCACGATGCCGGTCGTTTTTTTTTGTGTTTTTTTTTAATGGGAGGGGGCTGCGTGGCCCCCTTCCCTTGGCCACTTTGGCCCCGGGGACCCCATCCCCGGGGCCTGAGCAATTTATTTATTTTTTAAATAAAAAAAAAACAGGAAGGGGGCCGCGTGGCCCCCCTTCCCTGGGCCTGTATTGGCCCCGGGGACCCCATCCCCCGGGGCATGCCCTCGATTTTTTTTTTTTTAAATTTGGAGGGGGACTGCGTGGCCCCCCTCCTCAGGCCATTTAAGGCCCCGGGGACCCCATTTTTTTACATTTTTTATTTGGGGAAGGGGGCTGCGTGGCCCCCCTCCCTGGCCACTTATGGCCCCGGGGACCCCATCCCCCGGGGCCTGGCCTCTGGTTGGGGACTGTGGGGGGGTCCCCAATCCCCCCACAGTCCCAGCCGGCTCCCCGCGTCCTACGGGAGCCGGCATTGCTTTTCCACATGGGGAGCAGCTAACATGCTGCTCCCCATGTGGAAAAGCAATTGGGTTTGCATTTTGAAAGAGAGAGCAGGTTTCCTGCTCTCTCTTTCAAAATGCAAACCAAGTTTGCTATGACAGGACGGGAGCCGCGAGGCTCCCTTCCTGTCATAGCAAACTACAGTGTCCCGGGGGTAGGCACCCCGGGACACTGCAGGAGCCGGCCCTCGGGGGTGGCGGTCCCCAGGGCCATCAAGGGCTCCAGGAGGGGGGCCACGCGGCCCCCCTCCCAACCATTAGTAAAGCCCTGGGGAGGTGGTGGTCCCCGGGGCTTTGGGGGTCCGTAACGGACCCCCATATTCAAATCTTTAGTGCCCTGGGGAGGTGGCGGTCCCCGGGGTGTGTGGGGGGGCTGGAGCCCCCCCACACAGGTTAAACATTTTTTTAAAAAGAAGTCCCGGGGTGGCGGTCCCCGGGGCTGCGGGAGGGCAAAGAGCCCTCCCGCACCATTATTTTCTAAAGCCCCGGGGGTGGCGGTCCCCGGGGCTTGGGGGCCTTAGAGGCCCCACATTAAATCTAACCCCCCCACCATGCCCCGGGACTTGGCCCACCCGGGGGCAAGTAAACATCGAGCGCGGGAGACCGCGCTTCGATTTCTTTTTCTCGGCAGGATCCGCGCACCCTGAGCGCATCCTGCCGATTTTTTTTTTTTTTAAATGCTTTTTCTTCCCAGGGGGTCCTTGTGGGACCCCCTGAGCAGGCCTAGGGGGTCAGGGTGTTTCTACCCTGCCCCCTTTGTGCGTTTTGCGCACTTGTTTCTTTTTTTTTTTCCTCAACGGAATCCGCGCACCCTAAGCGCATCCCGCTGATTTAAAAAAAAAAAATGCTTTTTTCTGCCCAGGGGGTCCTTGTGGGATCCCCTGAGCAGACCTAGGGGGTCAGGGTGTTTCTACCCTGCCCCCTTTTTGCGCTTTGCGCACTTGTTTCTGTTCCTCTGTTCTACCGAGAGACAAAATGGCTGCCAACACTTCCTGATTTGGAGTGTTGACAGCCACTTGACAGCCAACTAGCATACAGCTCGTGATCGGGAGGGTACGCGGACCCTACTCGTCCATAGATATATATGTGACTTTACTTTTGATTTTCTCAGGAACTACTGAACGGATTTACACCATTTAAGCAAAAGGCACGACACTGAACCAAGGGCTACCTCTTTGCCAAATTTGGTGTAATTCCGTTCAGCAGTTCGGACTGTAGCTGCGACTAAAGGTTCCTATGGAAAAATGAATGTGGAAAACGCGTTTTGGGACCCCCCTTTTTTCTCGGCCCCTGCTTGACGTATCACCCCGAGACTTTCAGGATAGGAGCGGACCGGAGCGCCCCAACAACTTGGAAACTTTCACGAACATTCGTCAACCGGCGCCAACGTTATTTCAAATAGAATGTCGCGGATTTCCTATGGATAATAGGTCCTAACTATAACTATCTACTGGCGACCGCCAGTAGATATATATATATATATATATATATATATATATATATATATATATATATATATATATATATATATATATATATATATATATATTAAAAACCAATTCTGAACTCCTTATAGATCAGACACCGACACAGGGGTAGCGTTGCCATTTCATCCTTCGTTTATTACGAAATTGTCACCAGACGCGTTTCGGCATTCCTGCCTTGTTCACTTTGACAGTCGTCTAAAGACAGCATACTTTTTAAACAGAGTATTTGGGTCACATGACTCAGTTGTAAATGCCCATAGAAAACAGACTCACTTAGTTGCTTGAAATTCAAGGTAAGTACCTTTTCCTTTACAAATATTTCACTCATTAAATAAACATAACCACAATTTCATCATTGTATATCATTAAATTAATCACTTTGAAAAAATTACTTTGAAAAAATTCATGTTAATCATTTTGAAGAATTCATGTTAATCATTTTGAAGAATTTCGGACCCTAGGTCCATATAATACTCAATTCTATTTACATATAGGACCATGTTGATTTAGAACAGAATGCTCTACAATGCACCACTTGTTTAGTAAATCTCACAAGTGGCGCCCGTTTAACTAGGATCCATTCAAAACGACATAATTTTTTTTTTAAACTTCAGTAAAAAGATCATGATGTTAAAAAATAAATATATATAAACACATTTTGTAAAGGAATTTAAAACATTTTTTCATTATAGCAGCATCAAAAGGCAAATAAAGTGCAAGTGCTCAATTTCTCATGAAGATTATTTCATTATCATGCTGTTTAGAGAGATTTTCATAAATTTTTCTTTTTTTTCTCATTTCAGTTTTCTCTAAGTCCACCAGGCATCTGCCAATATAAACCAGATACATCCTATTAAAATACATATAGGACCTCCTTCTTAGTGCAAATTCAATACAATATTAAAAAGATGGATGATCCTTGTCCTAATAAAGTGCTTGTGCTTTACAGTACTGGACTATATACCTATCCTTCCTACTTATATAAAACACACCCCAAAAATTTTTTTAGGAATACTTTTATGCCTGGTGTCTTATACGTAATATTCAGCTTTTAAAATATTATCATCTTTATGAGTCTTAAAACTTATAATTCATTCTTTAGGCGTCATGTGGTTGATTTGTTATTCCTTTCTCTGTTCATCATTAAAATTATGAATTAAAACAATGTAACTGCAATGGATAATTCATTTAAGTCAAATGTACATGGAGATCCTCTTCAGCATTTAACCCATACGGATTTTTAGAATTAAACAACATTATGTATTTTGACTCAAGTTGGCGGAGTTTACCTTCTCTATTTCCCCCTCTTCTCAACTTTTGTACTTGGTCTATAGCAAAATACGATAGGTCATTAATGTTTCCTTTATGCACCTCATTAATATGGCGAGCTACCACATCATTTTTATCATTGTTCTTTACTGCTCTCAAATGTTGTAAGATACGAATATGCACCATATGGATTGTACTACCAATATATATTTTGGGACATGTGCATTGTATGATGTAAACTACATAGTCACTTTTACAATTCAGCGAACACCTTATCTTCCATGGATTACTCATTAATGGAGATGTGACTTGTCGTTCATTTCTACCAAATCTACATGCTTTGCATTTAAAACACTTGTGGAAGCCAGGACTAGCCTTAAGCCATCCTCCTCCTCTTTCTATTTCTGGATTGGTTTTAAATAAGTCATTTCTCATCGACTTTGCTTTCTTAAAAGTAACCATGGGTCTACGTGGTATCATTCCTTGTAGGATAGGGTCTTGTTTCACCAGGTGCCAATGCCTACACAGGCTATCTCTCACTTTCGCCTGGTAGGCATTGTATCCAGTAATCATCCTAATCTGACTTTCATCATTCCTTCTCTTTTCTAATACCTTTACAACATCTGGTTTAAGTAGAACTTCCCTTTCTATGTGTTCAACTTTGTTTTTGGCCTGCTTTAATGTATCATGTTTGTACCCTCTTTGCAAAAACCTTTCAGTGAGGGCTTCTTGTGCATCATGCAGGGCAGTTGGTTCACTACAGTTTCTCTTCATTCTCAAATTTTCTGCATATGGGATGCTCAATTTTAAACGAGCAGGATGGAAACTTTGAGCATGAAGAATTGTGTTCCCTGAAGTAGGTTTCCTGTATGTTCGTGTATGAATCATGCCTTGTTTCACATAGACTTCAAGATCCAAATATGTAACACTAGACTCGCTTATGTGTTGCGTGAATTTTAAATTTAGATCATTCTCATTAACCCCTTCGCTGCTAGGCCTTTTCCCCCCCTGTGCTAAGCCTTTTTTTGGCTATTTGGGGTAGTGCGCGCTTAGGCCCCTGTAACTTTTTGACCACATAAGGTATCCATGCCAAATTTGCGTCCTTTTTTTCTAACATCATGGGGATTGTAAAGGTACCCAGGGTTTGTGAATTCGCCTGGAGGGGACCCAGAAATTAGCCAAAATACAGCTAAATTTGGTTTTTTGGGGGAAAAATGCGAAAAAAGGGCTACAGATGAAAGCGTCTTGTTTTTTCCCTGCAAATGGCATAAAAAAAGGGGTTGTGGTGCTGAAATCACCATCTTCCCAGCTTTCAGGGACAAGCAGACTTATGTCAGAAAACCAACTTGTTTTACACAGTTTTGGCATTTTTCTGGGACATAGCCTATTTTTGCTATTTTTTGTGCTTTCAACCTCCTTCCAGTTAATGGTAGAAATGGGTATGAAACCAATAATGGATCCTGGAAAGCCATACATTTCTGAAACGTAGACAAAATTCTGAATTCAGCAAGGGGTCATTTGTGTAGATCCTTAAAGTTTTCCTTATAGAAACTAACAGTTAAATAAAGGAAAAATTGAAAATTAGTTGAAAAAAACAGCCATTTGTGTCAACGTTTTCACCTGTAACTTCTTCTAATTATGACAGCTATTTGAAGGCAATATAGCGTTATATCCGCAGGACCTTTCTGGTTGTGGGGATATATAGGACTTGTAGGTTCACCAAGAACCCGACGAACCCAGAGCCAATAACTGAGCAGCATCTTGCAATGGTTTTTTATTATGTACCGGGTATATAGCAATTATTTTGGGAAAATGTATACATGGAAAAATTGTTATGAAAGACACCTATGTATTTCTGAAATGGGAACAAAATGTAGATTTTAGAAACAGTAGATATTTGGACATTTCCGAAATTGGGAGTACCCATACTAGCATGAGAATTATAGGTCATTTATCAAAATGACTTATTTTTTACACATTGTCTTTCATTTGGAAGACAGAAATGCATCGAAAGTCAATAGGTAATAACAGTTGCTCTACAATTCTGTGTTACCCTAAGTCTCCCGATAAAAATGGTACCTCACTTGTGTGGCTAGGCCTTGTGCCCACAACAGGAAATGGCTCAAAATGCAACGTGGACGTACCACATTTTCACAATGAAAAATTACCCTTTTTTTGCAAAGTGCCTAGCTGTAGTTTTTGAACCCTAGCTCTGCGGGCACTTAGGGAAACCTAGCAAACCTATACATTTTTGAAAACTAGACACCCAGGGGAATTCAGGATGGGGTGACTTCACTGGCTCCCACCAGGTTTTGTTACCCAGAATCCCTTGCAAACTTAAAAAATTGGAAAAAAAACACATTTTCCTCACTTTTCTGTGGTGGAAAGTTCTGGAATCTGCGTGGATCCACAAAATTCCACCCACCCCACGTTCCCCAAGGTCTTCCGAAAAAAATGGTACCTCACTTGTTTGGGTAGGCCTAGTGCCCGCGACAGGAAGCAGCGCAAAACGCAATGTGGACGCACCACATTTTCACAGTGAAAAATGACCCTTTTTTTGCAAAGTGCCTAGCTGTAGTTTTTGAACCCTAGCTCTGCCGGCACTTAGGAAACCTAGCAAACCTATACATTTTTGAAAAGTAGATACCCAAGGGAATCCAGGATGGGGTGACTTGACTGGCTCTCACCAGGTTCTGTTACCCAGAATCCCTTGCAAACCTAAAAATTGGCAAAAAAACACATTTTCCTCACTTTTCTGTGGTGGAAAGTTCTGGAATCTGCGTGGATCCACAAAATTCCACCCACCCCACGTTCCCCAACGTCTTCCGAAAAAAATGGTACCTCACTTGTGTGGGTCGGCCTAGTGCCCGCGACAGGAAGCAGCGCAAAGCGCAACGTGGACGCACCACATTTTCACAGTGAAAAATGACCCTTTTTTTGCAAAGGGCCTAGCTGTAGTTTTTGAACCCTAGCTCTGCCGGCACTGAGGGAAACCTAGCAAACCTATATATTTTTGAAAAGTAGACACCCAGGGAATCCAGGATGGGGTGACTTGACTGGCTCTCACCAGGTTCTGTTACCCAGAATCCCTTGCAAACCTAAAAAATTGGCAAAAAAAACACATTTTCCTCACTTTTCTGTGGTGGAAAGTTCTGGAATCTGCGTGGATCCACAAAATTCCACCCACCCCACGTTCCCCAAGGTCTTCCGAAAAAAATGGTACCTCACTTGTGTGGGTCGGCCTAGTGCCCGCGACAGGAAGCAGCGCAAAGCGCAACGTGGACGCACCACATTTTCACAGTGAAAAATGACCCTTTTTTGCAAAGGGCCTAGCTGTAGTTTTTGAACCCTAGCTCTGCCGGCACTGAGGGAAACCTAGCAAACCTATACATTTTTGAAAAGTAGACACCCAGGGGAATCCAGGATGGGCTGACTTGACTGGCTCTCACCAGGTTCTGTTACCCAGAATCCCTTGCAAACCTAAAAAATTGGCAAAAAAACACATTTTTATCGGGAGCCCTGGGGGAACGCAGGGTGGTAGGAAATTTGTGGATCCACGCAGATTCCAGAACTTTCCCACACAGAAATTTGAGTAAAAAAGTGATTTTGTTCTGCTAAATTTAAGGTTTGCAGGGCATTCTGGGTAGGAAAACGTTTGGGGACCCATGCAAGCCATACCTCGCTGGACTCCCCAGGTGTCTAGTTTTCAGAAATGTGTTGGTTTGGTAGGTTCCCAAGATGGCCGCTGAGGCCGGGGCCAAAACCCAGGTGACCCCCTTGCAAAACCAGGTTGTTTTGTGATAGGTAATTTTGATGTCTCCTCCATACGTTCTGGGCCCTTGCCTGTCGCGGGTACTTGACCCACCCACGCGAGTGAGGTATCATTTTTATCGGGAGACCTGGGGAAAGCTGGGTGGTAGGAAATTTGTGGATCCACGTAGATTCCAGAACTTTCCCACACAGAAATTGGAGAAAAACGTGATTTTTTCAGCTACATTTGAGGTTTGCAGGGTATTCTGGGTAAGAAAATTTTGGAGGACCCACGCAAGCCATACCTCGCTGGACTCCTCCGGGTGTCTAGTTTTCAGAAATGTGTGGGTTGGGTAGGTTTCCTAGATGGCCGTTGAGCCCGGGGCCAAAACTCATGGGACTCCCCTTGCAAAACCAGGTTGGTTTGTGATAGGTAATTTTGATGTCGCCTCAATAGGTTTTGGGCCCTTGCCTGTCGCGGGTACTTGACCAATCCACACAAGTGAGGTACCATTTTTCACGGAAGACTTTGGGGAACGCGGGGTGGGTGGAATTTTGTGGATCCACGCAGATTCCAGAACTTTCCACCACAGAAATGTGAGGAAAATGTGTTTTTTTGGGACAAATTTTTAGGTTTGCAAGGGATTCTGGGTAACAGAACCTGGTGAGAGCCAGTCAAGTCAGCCCATCCTGGATTGCCCTGGGTGTCTAGTTTTAAAAAATGTATAGGTTTGCTAGGTTTCCCTGGGTGCCGGCAGAGCTAGGAACCAAATTCAACAGGTAGGCACATTCCGAAAAAAGTCAGTGCCTAGTGGGCTTTCTGCCGCCCTGGGGAGGGGGAAATCAGGGGCTATTGCCCCGATATGCCCCAGAGGGGGCAGAAAGACTGTGGCTATTCTTTTGGGGGTCGGCGGCATTGGGATGCCTATTCTGGTCAGCCCCCACCCCTCCGTATAAAAAAGCCAGCATAATCGCTGGCACATAGTGGGCTTTCTGCCCCCCGGGGGCAGATCAGGGGCTACTGCCCCCATCTGCCTCCTGGGAGGGGCAGAAAGACAGTGACATCTTTTTTGGGGTGGGTGGGGGCATTGCCATGTCCATTCTTGACAGCCCCCACCCGAACTTTGTAAAAAAAATCCCTGGTGGCTAGTGAGCTTTCTGCCCCCGGGGGCAGATAGGGTGCTATTGCCCCATCTGCCTCCCAGGGGGGCAGAAAGACTGTAGCATTTTTTTTGGGGTGGGGGCATTGACATGCCCATTCTGGGCAGCCCCCACCCCTACCTATATAAAAAAAATCCCTGGCGCTTAGTGTGCTTTCTGCCCCCTCCCGGGGGGCAGATCAGGGCTATTGCCCCCATCTGCCTCCTGGGGGGGCAGAAAGTTTTTTTTTTCTTTGGGGGGTAGGGTGGGGGTGTGAGAAGTTGGCCTGGCATATGCTGTCCACTAATTATAGTGGGCACCTTGCACCAGTCCAAATCAACCCCTTATTGGTAGATAGGTTAAAGACAACCTTATTGAAAGCTATCCTAGTGGTAGCTATGGAGAGCAGCCTTCAGGCTAAGTCTTGAAGGAATGTAAAGCAGCTTGTTTTACCAGTCTATAATCTCTTGAGTGACCAAATGAAAGAGCACCACACCAGGTATATATTCAAAATATATGTATTTATTGCTAAACACACCCCTCTAGTCTCTTTATGAGGCTAGAGTTCGAAGTACATAAGTTATAAGTTATTAAATCACAGTAATAGCACAAATACACGTTTGGGCCCTAGGGGCGTACCAAACCATATACCAATAAAGTGGTATGCGAACCACGACTGAACTAGACACTAGGCCTAGAGCCTCTAGAAGTGCTTGGACCACAAGGAACCACCCAAGGTAGTGACACAGGGGACCCACGGGAGACGCGTGCAGTGTAAATACACAACCGCGATACGCCGTTAACTTCTATGGAGAAAGTCGGGATCGGGAAAATAGAGGAAAGGGACACTTTAAAGAGGACTAGGACAAAACCCTTTGAGATCTAGGACTTTGAAGAGTCTCTACCCACGGGAGCACCGGAGTACTCGTGTTACCTCACCCAGGGAAGCCGGGTGCATAGGTGCCTTTCGGGGTCGGGTTTCGTCGTCGATTCGAATGGCGATCTGCTGCAAAGTGCTGCTGGCGGCCA